>CM051397.1:45681-283181 GCA_028052125.1 Melia azedarach
GGCCGTTGAAGGCATCTGGGCGAATTTGCTTCCGATCACTGTGTTCCTCATGAAATTCCCAACAATTTGATATATTGTACGACCAAAACGGAGCTCATTTCGACCTTCAAATCGCTCCGACACCGAACTGCCTCTACACTTTCCGACGTCCAGAACACCGAAGCTTTCATTGGCTTTTCCGGCCATCTTCCGGCTCATATCAGTCGGCCACCAACCCAGAAACCTTCCTCATGATATTCCCTACAGTTTGATTGGTTATTTGCTAAATTTGGAGATTGTTTGAGGATCCAAAACGCGATCGAACCGAAACGGAATTTCACCGCCGCCAGAAACGTTCGACAGCACGTTCCGGCCGTTTTCCGACGACTGAGAAAGCGCCGAGCACACCACTACATTCGTCGGAGAATTCAGTATTTCTTGACATCTTATTTTGCCCCATTCCGACGACTCTACGCCGGCCAAATCGGCCGGAGAAGTTTCGGCGCCGCCAGCCCTTCACTGATACAGTAAACCCTAGTTTTCAGAATAAGATGGTACTGTAGCAAACCCTAATGCTACAGTACCCGCAGGGGCATTTTGGTCGTTTCACGTGCTGATGCCCGTTCCGGGCCCCGGCGGCGGCCGACCGCCGCCTCCGCCAAATCTTGACGCCGATTTTCCGCCGCTCCCGTCGATGCAACGGGATTCTGCCGCTTCTTCACGTCCTCCCAAATCGTTCGTGGATGCGGTATCCGATGCGGGGGGTACCCGACCCTCCATCACTCGTAAGCCGACCTCGCTCCACAGAGGCGAGCCAGCAGTCCTCTTCACCAAAGAGGAAATCCAGACCATGGCCACCCCGTTCAAGCTATCTCTAGTCGGGAAATTTTCGTCTTTTCGGCCATCAATGCCGGATATTCGAAAATTCTTCCCATCGCTCGGACTCAGAGGGGCATGCCATGTGTCGCTTCTAGACAGCCGCCATATCCTCATCAGGTTACAGCTCGAGGAGGATTACACTAGGATATGGCTTCGGCAGACTTGGCGCATAGACGGTGCGACCATGCGGGTTTTCAAATGGTCCACCACATTCCGATGCTCGGAGGAGTCCCCCATTGTGCCGGTATGGATATCTCTACCCTGTCTTCCAGTGCATATCATGTATTGTAGAGATGCTCTTTTTTCCGTGGCGGCAGCTATCGGTAAGCCACTCCGGGTTGATCACGCCACAGCGTCGCTGAATCGACCCTCAGTCGCCAGAGTTCTCGTCGAGTACGATATCTCCCAGCCATTACTACCGAGACTTTGGATCGGAGAGGGCGACGACGGTTTCTGGCAGGACATCATTTTTGAGAGAGTTCCGCCGTATTGTGGGGCATGTAGACATTTGGGACATAGTCGGGATGAGTGTTATCTCACCAGGCCGGAGTTGAGGGCTGCGAAGCCCAAGCAGACAGAGACCTCACAGACTCAAGAGAAGAAGAGGAAGACACCTACGCAGGAGAGAGTGAGTCAGCAGATGGGGTGCAATAGACCCCGATATATCATCAGAGCCGACCGCAGAGAGCAGACAGATACCCACACGACCACTGGGGATACCACCAGAGCGACTGTAGAGACTCAGGTTACACCGGTGCAGCAGGCTACTCAGGACACCAGACAGGACGCTGTAGGGGGACAGGATGATAGTATCACAGAGCCGATTGTGATCACGACAGAGACTGCACAGGACGCTGTTATACCAGAGACAGAGGACACAGTTCACGAGCAGCAGGCAGTCCCAGAGCAGACCCAGGAGACACCTCAGGAGGCAGCAGCCACCGAGAGCGCGTTGATAGTATCTGAGGACACCACTGATGAGACACCATTAGCAGTGGTATTTCCAGAGAGTGTAGAGACAGAGGTAGAGCCTACGGCAGAGCCACCGCATGAGACCATCACTGCAGAGACGCCTATTATAGTGCTAGAGACCACACAGGAGACACCTATTGTAGTGCCAGAGAGAGTCGAGACAGAGGTCGAGGTCAGGGCAGAGCCACCGCAGCAGGAGTCCACAGAGACATCAGTTGCACTATCAGAGACCACTCGGGAGATACCACAGACAGGTCCAGTTACAGAGCGCACGCAGGACCCCACGCCGATCCGCAGGCGTAGACCAGCTCAGGCCGTTATAGACAGCATTTGGAGGAGAAATTTACGCGAATCATTTGTCCCTGGTTATTACACAGACGATTCCATCACTGAGGAGACAGGGGTGGAGCATGACAGAGACTGTCCACTCAATACTGAGGACACACATATCCCAGATCAGAGCACGAGTCGTGTAGGCACGAGCTTACGGGTTCAGGACTACGAGCACAGTGATGACGACATGATCCATGATCACTACGGATATCCAGACGACTTTTCTGTAGCTACCTCCAGCCAGCCTACGCGGAGGTCATTTCGCATCCGTACTCGCAGACGCAGATAGATGATATCTTTTACTGTATTTCTTTCACTCTAGAGGTCGAATTTACTTCATCTCTAGTATTACGTACTTTATTGTACTGTTTCATTTACTTTGGAGGTCAGGTTTTATGTCCCCCTCCAGTATTGTACTTTCGTTTACTTTATTTATATACAGGTAGGGGTCCCGCCTAACCCCCCACCGTTTGGTGGTTTCTAATAAAAAAAAAAAAAACCCTAAACCCTAAACCCTAAACCCCGCGCCGCCGTTCTCTCTTTCCGGCGCTATTTCCGGCAAATTGATTCTAATCTCTTACACAGATAGATTCGTCATGATTTTCCCTTCGATTTGATATATTATTTGTCAAATTCTGAGCTGGATTTGCCCCTCAAAGTTCCATTTTTCCGAACATACAGTGCCGCCGTGAACAGTTCACCGGTCTGCGGTGTACAGTGATCGACCAGTACAGTCCGGCAATACAGTAAGCTACAGTAATCACTACAGTTCTTCATCGCTACAGTAATCACTACAGTTCTTCATCGCTACAGTTTCCCAACTCCAGCCGCAACTGCAACTGCTACAGTCTTCATCGCTACAGTACCCCGGTGCTACAGTGTCTTCGTACAGTCGCTACAGTGTTTTTAAACAGTAACATTGTCGGCTTCACAGGGTTTATATGGCGGATCCGGCCACGAACAGTGGCCGTCCCCCACCACCACCAGATATCAATCAGGATTTTCCGCCTCTACCTTCATTCCAACGGCATCCTCCTACTAATACAAGACCCTGCAAATCCTTTGTTGATGCCGTCGCGGATTCCAGAAATTCTCCCACAATCCCAGTCAGGCCAACTACGCTACATAGAGGTGAGCCCGCTGTTCTTTTCACAGTAGAGGATGTTCATACCATGGCCATTCCGTTTAAGCTAGCTCTTGTTGGAAAATTTTCGAATGGGCGGCCTTCGATGGAAGTTATTAGAAAATTTTTCCTATCACTTGGTTTGCGTGGGGAAGCTCATGTTTCTCTTATGGATGATCGTCACGTCCTAATAAAGTTACAGTTTGAGGAGGATTATACCAGGATATGGTACCGACAGACGTGGTACATCAACGGGCGGGCTATGCGCGTTTTCAAGTGGTCAACTACCTTCCGCTGTTCAGAGGAGTCTCCGATTGTTCCAGTATGGGTATCTCTTCCTTTTTTGCCTGTTCATTTGATGTACTGTAGACATGCCTTATTCTCTATTGCATCAGCTATCGGGAAACCCCTTAGGGTTGACCAAGCAACTGCCTCTCTTAATAGGCCTTCTGTCGCCAGAGTACTTATCGAGTATGATATTTCTCAGCCTTTGCTTCCGAGGTTATGGATTGGTGAGGGAGAGGATGGATTTTGGCAGGATATTATTTTTGAGAATGTCCCGCATTATTGTGGGGCTTGTAAGCACTTGGGACATACTCCAGATACTTGTTACATCACTAGACCAGAGCTGAGGACTTCCAAACCTAAGCATATTGGTACATCACAGTCTCGCGGGGAATTGGGCAAGACAGTTGCCTCTAAAGGTCAGCCGACCGGGGCAACCAGGACTAAGTATGTTGTTACAGCTGATCATAGGGGACAGGCAAGTACAGATATTGTTACAGGGCCTAGCACAGCACATGACCAGACTACTGTTCCTGAGATTGGGGAACCCTCTCATATTCCAGGTACAGAATCACAAGATGGTAAGACAGAGGCAACAGAGGCTACTACTCAGGTTCAGGGCAATGGTCAAACCACACAGACTGAGGGTGTTGAGACACCTATTGCCGGCGACAGAGTTAGTATTGATGCTCCAATAGAGGTTCCAAGTGCTCACCTTGAGTTAACCGTCACAGATAATTTACAGGTGCAGCTTAATACAGAGTCGTTAGATATTCCTGAGCAGGATAATTCCATCAGGTGTGCTCGGGTGAGCCATTCTGCAGATGACATAGATTCTGGTGATGATACAGGTGACGAGAGGAGTTCTATACCCGATTCTGAGTACTCTGGTTCTGAAGCCCATAGCGCAGGTATGGTAATTCCTAGCCCGAGGCCCCAGGTTGCCTCCCCTCGCAGATCCCGTCGAGTTACTAGGAGACACCGCGGTGTCTCGACCTCCTCTTCTTAATGATTAATTATCTTATTTGGAATATTCGGGGCGTCATAAAAACCCCCGCTATGCGTAGATTGAGGAAATTAATTCAAATGCACAGGCTTTCTTTGTTTTGTATTTTAGAACCATTTGTTGATTCAGGCAGATTAGAGGCCACAAGAATTCGTCTTGGTATGGATTTTGCTGTTTCTTCCCTGTCTGGGAAGATTTGGGTTTTCTGGTCTTCTCCTTTTACTGTTGAGGTCATGCAGGATGCAGGTCAGGTGCTTCATTGTCGGGTTTGTCATTCTTCCATTCCTGCTACATTTTATGTTTCTTTCGTCTATGCTAGTTGCTCCGTTTCTTTAAGAGTTAACTTGTGGGAAGCTCTTGCTTCTTTTGCTGAGAGTTTGGATAGTCCTTGGATGGTTGGAGGGGATTTTAATGTTGTGCAGGCTCATTCTGAGGTTTTGGGCGGGAATCCTCAGTCGCAGGCTTCCATTGATGCCTTCAACCTAGCTCTTATGGAGTGTGGTTTGGAGGATGTTGGTTTTACAGGTAGTCCTTTTACTTGGACTAATGGCAGGACTAGGCGGCGACTAGACAGAGTGGTGGCGAATCCCCAGTGGGCTAGTCATTTTTCGGTCTTCAGGGTCTCCCACCTGAACCGTACAGCCTCAGATCACTCTCCTTTACTGATCTCCTTAGAGCAGAGCACCACTAGAGGACCGTCCAGGTTCAGGTTCTTACACACTTGGCTCAGGCACCAGGGTTTTATTGATGTTATCAGACAGAGTTGGTCGGTTCCAGTGCATGGTTCAGGGATGTTTGGTTTTCAGCAGAAGCTTACTCGATTGAAGCTTCGGTTGAAAGCTTGGAACAGAGAAATCTTCGGCAACGTCTTCCAAAGGGTTCGGGAGGCAGAGGCAGAGGTTACAGAGCGGGAGCGCATCTATGATCTCTCGGGCTCGACCCAGGACAGAGTTGCCTTTTCTGAGTCCAGGGCCCGATTACAGCATGCTTTGAGTTGCGAGGAGGCTTTTCTGAGGCAGATGTCCAGTGTTAGGTGGGTCCGTGAGGGGGACTCCAACACCCGATTTTTCCACGCCATGATTCGTAAGAAGCGGCAGTTTTCTTATGTTCACAGGATCCAGGGATCCGATTCAGCTTGGATCTCCGACCCTTCTGCCATTGCCGCTTCAGCAGTCGATTATTTTCAGGACCTTTTATCTGGGGGCACCAGTCAGTTTCAGCAGAGCGACTTCAGCTTCATTCCGGCCTTGGTTACAGGGGAGGACGATCTGGACTTATGTAGGGAACCTGTGTTGGATGAGGTTAGGGAGGTGGTCTTTTCCATTGACCCAGACAGCGCTCCGGGACCAGACGGCTTCTGCGGTAGGTTTTATCAGTCTTGCTGGGATATTATTAGAGACGACCTTCATGCTGCTGTCCTCGACTATTTCAGGGGGTCAGCTATGCCCCGGGCTTTCCAGAGCACTCTTTTGGTCCTTCTGCCCAAGAAGACCACTCCGACTTCTTGGGCTGACTTTCGGCCTATTAGTTTGTGTAATGTGAGCAATAAGATATTGACGAAGATACTTGTGTCTCGTCTGTCATCTTTATTGCCTCGCATTATCTCGCCATCTCAGAGTGGATTTGTTCCTGGCAGAGTGATTCACGATAATGTCTTACTGGCTCAAGAGTTGGTGCACGATTTGAGTCGTCGCCCACGAGGGGGTAATGTCGCGCTGAAGCTTGACATGGCCAAGGCATACGACAGAATGTCTTGGCCCTTCATTTTCCAGATGCTTAGGAGTTTTGGCTTCTCAGACAGGTGGATTTCATTGATCAGGAGAGCAGTTATGGGTCCTTGGTTTTCAGTGATGGTGAACGGGGCCCTTCACGGTTTCTTTCGGTCGCAGAGTGGACTTAGGCAAGGGGACCCCCTATCTCCTTGCCTATTCATTATTGCAGCAGAGTTCTTATCTAGAGGATTGGATGACTTATATTCCAGGTACCCTTCTATGGCGTATCATACCAGCGCCCCGTCGCCCATCTCGCACTTGAGTTTCGCAGATGACATATTGATATTTGCGAATGGGGGCAGGGCCAGTCTACGGAGGGTTATGGATTTTCTTCATCACTATGAGACGGTGTCAGGTCAGCTGATCAGTCAGGCCAAAAGCAGCTACTACTTGGCGAGTTCTGCTTCGGCCTCCAGACAGACCATCGTCCACTCAGTCACAGGTTTCCAGCGGCGGCAGTTGCCCATGATCTACCTCGGGTGCCCCATCTATGCGGGGAGCCTAAGGTCTTGTTATTTTGATGTCTTGGTTCAGAGGATCAGAGACCGGATTTCTGGCTGGGCGAACCGCTTGCTCTCTTTCGGAGGTAAGTTGGTTATGATCAGACACGTGCTATCCTCTATGCCTATGCATTTGTTCCATGTTCTTCGGCCCCCTGCACAGATTTTTCATCAGATGGAGCGACTTTTTACCCGATTTCTTTGGGGAGACACGGCCCGCACACGACGGATTCACTGGTGTAAATGGGCTGCAGCTTGTTACCCTTTGGAGGAGGGTGGACTGGGCATTCGTTCTTTTGAGGACATGGCTGAGGCTTGCGAGCTGAAGCTATGGTGGCGTTTTCGGTCCCAGCAATCCCTATGGGCTTCTTTTATGAAGTCCAAGTATTGCAGGTCAGAGCATCCAGGCACAGTTTAGTTTCGGTATCCTGCATCCCCTATTTGGAGACGTCTCTGTACTATACGGAGCTCCGCAGAGCCATCGGTGAGATGGTTAGTGAGATCTGGCGATTGTAGCTTCTGGTATGATTGTTGGGTAGGCACTTGCCCGTTATCCTCCTATGTGCCAGGCGCAGCTACTATGGTCCCGGTTTCGGCCTACTGGACGGGTATGGTTTGGGATAGAGGTAGGCTGCCAGCAGAGCTGCCGTCATCTGTTATCGAGCAGATTCTGTCCATTCCTATTTCCACGGATGACGGACCGGACGAGATTAGATGGAGCTTATCTCTAGACGGGGATTTCTCTCTACGTTCAGCTTGGGAGTTTGTTCGCTGCTCAGCGCCCGTCGATGAGGTTTACACCTGCATGCAGCGCCACATTCCCTCACGGATCTCCTTTTTCTTGTGGAGGCTTATCCGCGGTTTTTTGGCCACGGACGATGCTTTATGTTCGAAGGGTTTTCATATGGTATCGCGATGCATTTGCCGCTGCTCGGCCGAGACTGCCAGACATTTGTTCTTGGATTGCTCACTGTCTAGACAGGTGTGGAGGCATTTCAGCATGTTGCTCGGCCTCCGACAGCCTATATTTTTGTCTCCTCGAGCCCTCTTGATTTATTGGATGAGATCGGCTACATCAGCAACGCACGTCAGGGTTATTCTTGCCTGCCTCATTTTTTGGCAGATCTGGAAGGCGCGGAACGCTTCTCGTTTCGATTCCATCGCCTTCCAGCCTTCTGCAGTCATCCATCGGACCCTCAGCGATCTCCGTACGATTGGATTAGCTTTCGGATATAGGCCCTCACAGATCAAAGGCATCAGAGATGTGGATTTCGTCGTTGGCCTGAGGATTATTGTTCCTAGACCGAGACCCATCCGATTGATTTCATGGCAGCGACCGCAGCAGGGGATCGTGAAGCTGAACGTCGATGGTTGCTCCAAAGGCAACCCAGGCGTGGCAGCTACCGGGGGGATCTTTCGAGACAGCAGAGGCCAGGCCCTTCACGCCTTTGCTCATTTCCAGGGTCACTAGCCCATTCTTCATACAGAGCTAACAGCTATTTGTGAGGGCCTCGAGATAGCATCAGAGCTGGGGTTTTCTCACCTTTTGGTCGAGTCAGACTCGGCCACAGCGGTTTCCTGGATTTTATCACGAGGCACAGGTAGATGGGATTATGCATACATTTTGGCACGGATTCGCCTTCTCTGTCGACCTTCGTCGATTCTGATTAGACACATCTTTCGAGAGGCGAACCAGGCAGCAGATTTTCTGGCCAACTGGGCATGCACGAATCAGCTCAGTCAGAGATTCAGCGACAGACAGGATCTTCCAACTGGCATCTCACGCATCATCACCCTCGACTCTCAGCATATGCCATATATCAGGAGATGATGTTATGATTTCATATGTCTTATTGGTTTGTTACTTGCACTTTTCTTTCTCTCTGGAGGTTTGTCATATTTTTTGCTCCGGTATTGTACTTTATCGATTACGATTTATATTACAGGTAGGGGTCTAGCCTAACCCCCCACCGTTTGGTGGGGGCAAAAAAAAAAAAAAAAAAAAAAACCGAAACGAACCCGAAACCCGAAACCCAAAACCCCAAACCCGAACCCAAAACCCGAAACCCGAAACCCGAAAACCCGCGACCCGAGACCCGAAACCCGAGACCCGAAACCCGAACCCGAACGCCGAACCCCGAGACCCGAGACCCAGAGAGGGACCCGAAACCCGGAGCCCGAAACCCGAAACCGAGACCCGAGACCCGAAACCCGAAACCCGAGACCCGAAACCCGAGACCGGAAAACCCGAGACCCGAGACCCGAGACCCGAGACCAGAGACCGAAACCCGATACCCAACCCTATACCCAAAACCGAGACCCGAAACCCTACCCGAAAACCCGACCCGAGACCCGAAACCCTATACCCTATACCCTATAACCCTAAATACCCTATACCCTATACCCTATACCCTAAACCCTATACCCTATGCCCTAAACCCTATACCCTATACCCTAAAACCCTATACCGTAAAACCTACATCCTAAACCCCAAACCCTAAACCCTCAACCCTCAACCCTAAATCCTCAAACTCTCAAACGTCAATCCTTTATGCCTTAAAACCCTAAATCTTGAGTATTGAATCCTAAACCCTAGGCCCAAAACCCCAAATGGAGCCACAACCCTAAATTCCTTAGCTTATAAATACTTTACCTCTAAAACTTTGAACCTTTTAAAGAGTTGAAGTAGAATGGGAATGATGACCAGTGCTATGATGCTTTTATGCGTGGTTGTTACAAGTAATTATCATCTCATCTATTATGGTTTTGTATAATTTATTTTATCGATCAATATGAATGCTTTAAGCTTTTATTTTATTAAGATGTAACTTATTAAAGAGAGCATTATGCTTTTAGTAAGACTTTCTTTGACATTGAATTGACTATATAATATCCAGTTAACTTTTAAGCGGACCACTAAATATATTTCTTGTTATTCTCAATGCATTTATGATGAAGAAAAATAAATAATATGATCACTTCATGGTATTTTTTTTTTAAATTAGACACGAGTTTCAAAGTGTTGCCTCTCTTTTCTTCTATTCCTTTTTCTTTTGTAATGCTTTAAATTTATTAATTAATTTAAGGGATAAGTTAATTTGAGTAGGAGTTCGATCTTTCATAAGACATTAATAGAAAAAGTAAATAATATCTACTAAAAGTTTAGATATCTATTAAAAGTATTTGTCAAAAACTCTTAGTTTTACTTTTAAAAGTAAATTGAAATATAAATGTGTTCTTAATAATCTTTTTATTTTTTATTTTTTATTTTTACTTTTATGAAGGTAGTTAATAGTCTTTAGTTTTTACTAAATTATTTCTAAATTTACATATTTGTCAAGAATTTACTAAAATCAATCTTTACTTGTTGAGTTATGATACAAAACTAAATTTTTAGATCTAAAATCAAAACAAATTTACCCCACCTCTTATTTTATTAAATGAAAAGAATTTAAACTCGTCTTTTATGTAGCTAAAAGATCAAAGCCACTTCCTAACAGAAATGGCTTCATCTAAGCTAAGTGATGAAATTATTTATATTTAAGTTGAAGTACTTTGGACTATTACAATTACGTGTATTACTAATACGTGTTAAGTAAATTAATATGATATATAAAATGATATTTTTAATCATATAAAATTACATCGATTGGGACTTTTTCTTTTTTTTCATTATTGATATTAGTTTTATCAATATTACCACGTATATTGAGCAAGTGGGATTTCTAACTTGCATTATTTAAAAGATAATTCTCGACTAATGCAAGTGCCTGAATGCAAAATCAAGAGCTAACTAGCCGTTGCATTCATTAAAGGTGGGTCCCAATCATTTCTCCTCAACGGTTATATTCTTCTCAAAGTCATATGACCGTTAAGCGCTCTCCTGTTGCTATAAAATCTCTCAACAACAATCGTCGGAATAAACAATTTTCTCGATAGGCTCAAAATCAACCCCGTCACCCAGTTGCGTATACCATTTTAGAAACTTTTCCAGCAATATCATCATCACCAAATGGGTGTTTCCAGCAATCCGCACTCTGCAAACAATCACTCACACCACCACACCCACAAAGTGTTCCTATTTTGCAACTATATTCTCCTTGGTGCGGCCTCTAGTTGCATTTTCTTGACCCTTTCCCTTAGGCTGCTTCCTTCATTATGTGGCTTCTTTTTCATCCTCCTCAACATCCTCACTGCTGCTGGGGCCATCTCCGGCTGTGCAGCAGCCTCATCCGACTCTAGCCGTTGGTATGGAGCTCACATGGTGGCTACAGTCTTAACCGCAATATTTCAGGGATCAGTGTCTGTGCTGATCTTTACCAGAGCTAGTAATTTTCTTCGGAACTTGAAGTCATATGTGAGGGAGGAGGATGGTGTGGTCATACTTAAGTTGGCCGGTGGCCTGTGCGTGTTGATTTTTTGCTTGGAGTGGGTGGTGCTAACACTTGCCTTTTTCTTGAAGTATTATGCCTATGTGGAAGGTGATAATTGTACCCCTCCTATGAAGAGGAGTGCCAAGGTCGCTCAAGAAGAGGATTTGAAGGATTGGCCATGGCCTTTCCAAGTTTAACTTTTTTTTGTGCTTTAATTGTCGTCTATATATGATCAATTTGGTCATGGCATCGCGGTGCTGCTCACAGTTGATTCATTTATTTGTTTGATTCATTGCGGTGTTTCTGTCGTCTTAATTTGATTTATTTGTTTGTCAATGAATACTATCGTATGGATTAAATATTTTTTTCGTGGTTCTTTATACATATTTGTATCGAGAATGTTAAAAGTTTAATATAGTTCTTATTTCCATTTCTCCTGAATTTTAAATATGGGTTAAAAAGTGATGGTTCTTTGTCCTGGATTGAAGTGAATGCTTATGCCTCAAGAGTAAAACAACTTATATTAATTTACTTGGATGAAACACTATAAAAATAGCAAGGAACGAAGAACTAAAGCGATGGCAGAAAACATTCTATTGATTTATCACAAACATCTACTTTCTAGTTGAAAAAAAAAGAAGGGAAAAATGTACGACTCAATTGTCCCTTTTCTGTTGACCCAATGGCACCAACCAGAAATTATGTAAACGTCACCATACACGCCAACCATCTTCTCACTAAACATGAAACTACACTTGCCCAATAATACTACTACGTTATTACTTCTTATAACACTCAGTGTGGTTGTTCACCTTCCTTCCATGCAGCACTTAAATCATTATTTCCCTACCAAAAACCCAGCTGAATGGGACAGCTGACGCTTGCTTGGCCCTTCCTTGAGCTCTCTCCTCCAATCTCCTAATTCTTGGAGGCAATCCACAAACAAAATCTTGAGCTTTGCGGCCCTCACCAGATAGACCTGTCAACTTTTCAATGCTCCATTTTCCCACCAGAAATTCCAAAATGTCAGCATAATCCTTTGCAGTGTAGACTCCAACACGTTGGGCAACTGCTGAGAAGTGTTCAAATAAGTTATCATCTTGACCATCATACATTAGATGGGCAGGCATTGATATTTTCTTCTTCATCATGTCAGCTAAAGCCAAGACAGTGCCATTTGGGTCAATCTCAAAAAGCTTCTCCACAATCTTGGTGTAGGCAGTTTCATGGCGTTTTTCATCAGAGGCAATGATGCCACATATCTGCGCCAGTTTCATGTCCCCGTGCTCCTTGGCCAGTCTGGCTGTGTTTCCATGGGATATAAACGTTGCCCTTTCTTGGAATGAAGTGTAGATGAAACCAAGGTAGGGGCTGTTTTCTGTTTTAGGATCCTGAGAAGACAACACACTCATTTATTACAAGCAAAACAAGTCGACAGCATAGACAATAGAATTGTGTTTTGTTTACCATTCAACTCTAGCAGCCATTAAAGAAATTCAATTACCTATTTTATTCCTTCATTCTTTTTAAACATCTACAGACTAAATTAAATTTCAAGCTTAACACTTAGTTTCCAGGTATTGACAAATTGAAACTACGAGTTGAATTAATACATGGAAAGGCAGAGGGATTTGGCTACACAGGCAATTGAGATTTATCAAGCAGCTTTATATAGAGACAGGACATTTTGGTTTAAGTAGATATGACTTAGTAGTTGGAAAGAAGTATCTCACCATTCCTGAGCCTATCAAATATTGAATTGTCCTCTCAATTTGCTTCATGTCTACTCGTCCAGATAGGTAAAGATACTTGTTGAGAAGGTCGCCATGCCTGTTTTCTTCAGCAGTCCAAGCCCTTGTCCAAATTGCCCAAGAAGTGAGGCTTGCACCAGTTTCATCTCGAACCCCGTCTAGGGTGTTCAGCATTGTCTGGTAAGTAGGGAGGGCTTCTTCTGTGATCATATCTCCAACCAATACAACAAAATAATCATCTGGGAGTTCCTTACATCTTTCTCGCAGCTCCTTCACTTGCTCATAGAATCCTTCCGAATCAGGTTCTGGCAGAAAATCCATGGGTTGCCAACATTTCTCAACAGGCTTTAGGTGCACCAAGAGGTTCTCCTCAGCCCAACTGTCCAAAGATTTGAATATCTCCATCTTTTGAGGTGGCATGGAATGAGTTACTTGCACATGTACCTCCCGTGGAGGGCAATAAGGCTTCTTAAGATTCTCAACCTCTCTGTAACCAACAGAATAAATTATGCTAACAAACAGAACTTTTAGCTGGACAATAGAACAAGCATAAATGAAGTTTCTGATCTGAAAACTAGAAATAAATCTCACTAGGATAGGTTGGGTTAAAGAAACTCTGGCTGCAGCAAAGAAAAATAATAATCTGTACAATTTACAAGGCGCAAAAGGCAGTTTATTTTTCGATTTAGGTAAAAACAAAATGAACGGCCGTAGAAAAGGATGCTTAAAAGTCGTATCTTATTGAAAATCAATATTAATATCTAGTGTATATATCAAAGAAACAAAACTTTGCTACACCAACTATTACCATATTGACAGCAAAGTCAAAGATTTAGTAACCAAACACTAAGTAAACTCGTATAAGCTAAACAGAATAGTATCATGACCATATTTAAATTTTTTAAAGAACAAGGCGCCACTGCCACCTATAAGGTTGAGGAAATTCTAATACAAAACCCAATTATAGTAAGTTAACATACGTACCAATTAAAATAACATTAAAAGGGGCTCATAATTTCTGATAAACATGATGATATCTACTAAGAAAATTTCTGATAATTTCTGATCATTTCTAAGCAAAGCATTAACTACTAAGATAGCTACGGAAACATGTATTATCACAAGTTATTCCTTAATTTAGTGAAAGGAAATCAAATCATGATGCAACGATAAAGCCCAATTATTAGCCAATTTTGAGCAGTTGACTGAGAGATTAGAAAACAAAGGAAAAAAATTACATGAAAGAGTCACATTACTGAAAAAAAGAGGAGGAGAAGCAAAGAGGAAGTACTAACACACAACAGGTTAATCTTGCAAATAAAAAAATGAAACCAGTCAACTAACACAAACCTAGTTCAAAAAGAATAAGTTAACTCACAACAGCATGCCTAACTCTGATTTACGAGAAACAAATAAATAATTTAATAAATAATGCATGCATATTTCTAACAATGAAAAAGACAAACAAAAAGCCCCACGTGCAATAAAGCATATAAAAAAGGTTTACGGCTTAAAAAAATTTGGAAGTCAGCTAAATTTAAGCAAATACAAGAAAATGAACAGTTCCAGAACTACAGAAAAATGAATTTGATCGACAACAAACAGTGAAACAGAGAAACAGAGCATCTATTTCAAGCCACATGCAAAGATCAAATCCATTGCAAAAGCAAAAGGAATCTACAAATTCTACATATATCCAAAATAAGAAATGAATAAAACACAAAATAATCTCAGTGAGTTTACAGAAAAAGTCAAACACAATTAGGAGGAAAGAAATGTATGAGATCAGAAGAACCCAAAATCAAGCTTATAAAGTATAGATACTAAAACCCAGATCAATACAGTACAAAAATTATATGTATATATATAAACATCTTGAAAAACAAACAATTAGACCAACACTGAACTCAGTTTTGATAAAACAGAAAGAATCCAGATCAATCAAATAACAAAAAGAAAATCTTTAATAATTCCCATTAACATATGCCAAGAGAAAACCGAATAAATAATGCTTACAAATAAAATGACGAATAAGAAACAAGGTGAAGAAGACGAAAGAATACTCACTTGGAGATAGCAGGGCGAAGAGTGGATGCCATGAAGACTCTTGAAGATCTGAGATAACCGTGAGATCGAGGATAGAGTTTCTGGCTTGAAGATGATGCAGATGATGAAAAGCTTGATGTTGGATTCAGTTTCAACGCCATAGATTAATATAATGTTTAGGTCAAATAAAGACAATTTTGTTGATAAACGATAACAATATTAACTAGTTCAGCTGTGCAAGTATAGAAAAGAAACACAGAGAGAAATGCGGCAAGTGTTGAGAAAGAAGGAAAACGCTCAGAGAAACAGAGTCAGAGGCGTGCCTCAAGAAGGCCAAGGCAAAAGCAATGCAGAAATTTTAGATAGTTTAGCGGAAAACAAGGCATTAAAACAAAGAGTTTGCTCTAAAACACCACTGCTTTCTAGATTAATCTCACATTTGCCATTACTTAGTTATGAGCTCGCAGCCCAGCCCATTTGCCACACTCGGTATAGAATGGAAATATGTGTAAAGTTTGATGGCTAAACGAAGAAAATGGGCGAAGTCATGGTGGATCTTGATGGAGAAATTGTAGTTTGGTTGAATGTGGGGCCCACAACAAAGAAAATATTCCAGATGGATCCGCTCTTGGGTTCTTTGCATTGCATTGCATTGCATTAGCTGAACCTCCTTTGGTTTCTTCTGCTTTGGACTTATTTATCAATGGACTATCCTGAATTCACAACATTTACCTTTTCTTTTTGGAATATTAATATTTTTTCTTAGTTTATAATTTTAGAATTTTTTTAAAAAAATAAGAATTCGCCAACTAAATTGTATAAATGAGCCGTACAAAAGCAAGTTAGTAAATTATTGGTGGACTTTTGTGATAGGTTACCCAACAACTGAAGTTCCAAAGCACCCATACCTACTTTCTATTTTTATTCCATTGTACACGTGAAGTGTCAATTAAGGTGAAGATTTAAATTAATCTCGAAATGCTTTATTTTTTTATCTATAGTTATAATAAAATAAAATCACTAATTATTAAACATGAGTAACTGTGTGATTGTCCAAATTTTAGATTTTATGCAAATTGTGACATAAACTCTCATGCATTAAACAATTCAATATTTAATTTAATTGATTCCATAGCAGAAGCCCATAAAAGGCTAGCTGATAGCTGCTTTATGTAGTCATCAAAGCCCACGCGCAGCCATTTATACTGAATCATACTGGAAGAACATCCCAGATTGTACATTTATTTTGAAGACTCTCCGGGAGAGAGAGATATGAATATTATATATCGCTATGCCTATACTGCCTAAGCCAGTAGATATTCACATGCCCATAAATATTAATTTCTAAGTGAAATATTTATACATGTCACATGCATGCTTATTATATATGTGTTATCTTATACATCTTGTCTTTTGAAGCATAAGCAATATTTGGACGCCGGAAAAGAGATTAACTACGGAACCTGAACCTATTCTTTTCTTTTTTAGCCCTCACGTGTCCACTCTTCTCTCTTATTCTTATTTTTGGGAAGCGAACTTCTAAAAAATAGTTAAGAAAGGTTTCACTAATTGATTATTATTTATCTTCATAGATAAGACGTATTATTTAAATTTATTCAAATTTCATACCAAAATTAAACACACTTATACTATTTATTAGCTTACCTAGCGTTCCGGAAGAATCTAGTCACTCTTATCCTAAGGCTAAAATGTGACATTTATATAAGGTATAAATGTACCTTTTCATTAGGACATGTCTTTTCACACACTTTTTCATTTATTAAACTTATAAGTATTTTGAAATATAATATATATTTTATAATATTTGGGTTATAGCGTTCATTAAGAGCTTAAAAAGTTCATCCTTTATCACTATAGTTTTAAGTACTATCTTGCTATAATGAGTGACTCAATATTATGTATAAGATTGATAGTACAACAAGACAACAGGTGACTTATTATTACCCCTATAAACCTACTTCATGGGATCTCCAATCAAATAGGTGGGGTTTCTATCAATTTTGCCTTTTATTGTAGGTATAGTCTCCTCCCCCTCAACTTTTAAAACCACAAATTTCTTTAATGGTTTTGTCAAATATTAGCCAAATTTATACATCATGTCCTTTTACAGACTTTTCATTCAATCTAAAATGGTATAAATATCGAGATATACACACATTTTTAGTTGAAAGCTTTCCAACACACTTCTTCTCCACTAAAGGCAATTCAACATAAATACATCACTTTTCACTATGGCCTTTTTTAATAGTAGAGGATCATCACATTACACACTAATGATGCCTTAAATATTTATTCAATAATCTTTATAAGCAATCCAATAGTGTTATTGAAAACTATTAACATGTTTATAATCTCTCAAAAATTATAACATATGAACTCATATATCATATAACTTTTATTGAATATAAAAGGCTACCATAACACATTTTGTTTAATAGAAAGAGACTAATCTTCAATTTAATATACATATATATTATATAATAATTACTCCTCTCAATTTAATGAGTAAAACTATAATCTCTTTTATTTCTTTCATGCTAGAAACTAATTCAACATATTTATATTGTTATGAGTCGTGTACCTTATGATTCGCTACATTCAAAATATTTTTCATCTCCATGTAAAATAAGAATCGTGGTGCTCTCTCTTCCATCATTAAATCACCCAATTGAAAAGATTTGACTATGGACTATTTTTTAATCTTCTTCTTGTGGAATCTATACACAAAATCATCCCACACATCTTTCTAGTATTTTACAGTACATCATCATAGAAAATTTTCCTTAAGATTGTTGGAGATTTTTATAATAGATTGGACGATATAAAGAATAACACAGGATATACTCAAGCCAAGGCATGCATAATGCATTGTCCTTAAGGAAATTTCTGCCCCTTTAGAACAATGTTCTGGTACAAATAAGTTTTATAGCAGTATTCCCTCTAAGATATAATGGCTGTTAGTTCTATAAGGGTGCACTCCTAAATATAGAACCCTTAGACAACACAAAGTCGATATCATTCTCTATTCTTTCCCTCTTATCCTAAAGCCAAGATGTGGCCTTTATTTAAGGTCAAATGTACCTTTTCATTAGGCCATGTCTTTTCACACATTTTTTCATTTATTAAACCTATAAGTATTTTGAAATATAATATATTTTATAAAATATACATCACATCTTGATAACCCTAACTAGCAAACAAGATATTAATTAAAGAAGCATTATCTTTTATTTATGAAAATTTATAGGTGAAGACATTCGCATGGTAACAAAAACAAATTTAAAATTTGCTGCAAAAAATCTAACTGACTAGATTGTGGTAGGTATGCTTGAATTTACCTTAGAAGTATATCCTATATGCTTATTACGACTGAGTCTTCGAATATAAATTGAACTTTCAAAACTTTAATCTAAATTTTGAGGAATTAGTCTTTTAGATCTGACTTAACAGTATTAGAGTCGAGATGTTAAGATATAAAGAGACGGTTGATAAATAAGAGATATATAATACTATTGTTAGTGATGTTATCATAATATCAAATATAACACGAGATCCAAAATTATGAGTTTGTAGTGTGTTTGGAAGCAAAATAAGTTTAGCAACTTGAAATAACTTTAGTAACAATAATGTAAAGGAAGACAAGATGATGAAGGTGAGTTACAGCTACTGTTAAGTCACGGATTAATGTATTTTGGTGCTTAAACTGGTGAATTTGGTGTCCATTAATGTATAATTAAGAATGAGCAAGATCGACTCTCACGACAACAAGTTACCAAAAAAGCGGACTTACTAGGTAAAATATCTAATAAGGCTTAGAAATAATGAAGACTTAGAGACAGAGACAAGCGATGTTGATTTTCAAGTAATGATCTTTAGTCCCCTTTCATATTGAATCATATCTTCGTTTATAATATGTGACATATATTATAGTGAAGTACTATTTGGTTATATGTTCAAGTTTAATCTAACTTGTCTTTTTTATGATAGATTTTTATTAGAAATAAACTTCTATGTATTTTAGTCCTAATGTGTAAAAAATTTATTTGTAATAAAATATTTATTTTAATTAATCTTAAGTTAATTATAAATTTTGGGCTTAGATGGACTCAGCTTTTAGGCTTTATATTCTTTTTGCATTAACTTAACCATACAATTAATCTTTTTTAAATCTAACTCTTCCAAGACAATTTGACCATGAACATCATATATGTTGATTTTCATCAAATTTGAACCTAGTACTCTTACTTCATACCACTAACTACAATTTGTGCTCTAAATGGTGCATTGGATTTATTTGTGCCTATATGTATTGCTTTGAAGAAATGACATAATTTTAAAGCTAGGTTTGTGCTCGACCCAAGATCTATTTCAAATATTAACAAAATTATACATCATTATTTTATACAATACATTATTAGTTTGTAATTTTATAATGCTATATTAGTATTATAACAAAATAATTTTTTAAAGATCTATATTTAAAATATGTTTATATTTATATTTTGTGAAAAAAAAACTACTATAATCTATGTATAACTAATTATAACTTAACCAGTTAAATTCATTGAAGGTGATAATATTCATATAATTAAATAAATTTTATTAATGTTTATGCAAGATTCACCAACGCTTTGACTTGGTAGTAAGAACTTAGACTCAGGTTTAAGTTCAAATCCTCCCAAACACACTTAAAAAAGAAATTAACCACTGCGGTACTGAACTTGTGCCTTTTTGTTATAGCTCTCACGGGCCTATTATTCTCCTTATTTCTCATTTTTAGAATATACAAAAATTAGGGGCGGGCACAGGCTGGTCCACTCGAATTTTTTGAAGCTAGATTGAACTCAAAAATTTTTAGTTCTTAAATTTTGAGATGAGACCATAATCGGATCGATTGATCCGAGTCGATTCAATCTGAGTTTTAGATTTTTATTTTAAATTTTTTTAATTCAAAATTAAAATCAAAACATCACTTTTTCAATTTAATATACATAATTTAACTTTATAATATTTAAATTTATTAATAATTTTGATAAAATAAAAAATATATAAAAATTTGGGTTGGTCTAAATTTTTCAGTGAAAACTAAAATCAGACTAAAAATTTCGAATTTTTTAATATTAAACTCAAAATTAAATCGGATTACATATAGGACCAAACAGTCCGGTATGGTTTTTTGAATTTTGAGCTATTGTGTCCAATCCTAAAAAAAATATCCCATACATATTCCTCTATTTGATCATTATGCTAAAAAAATAAGACACGTTTAAATTCATTTCAATTTCACACCACAGTAAAGTAAACCGCATCTAATAAAAATGTAAATGAATACGTAATCTCAATTTGGTATAATGATAGCATTATGGCAACATCTTGATAATCCTGACCAATAACATATAATATTTATAATTATAAATCATTATTTTATAATTTTATAAATATATATAGAGAGAGAAGGATCAACCCCATATATTTACTCATATATTTAGGCTTATTTGTAAATTATTGTATCTATATATCTTTAATAGTTGAAATTGAATCTCACACATGTAATTAATGCATAATTAATACACCATAATTAATATGTGTCAAATTCAATCTCAACTATTAGAAATACATAAATTCAATAATTTACAAATAAATATAAATATATACATAAAAATATAGAGCTAATCATTTTTTTGATACATGTATGTATGTATGTATGTATGTATGTATGTATGTATGTATGTATGTATGTATGACGATATGCAAGCACCTAAAGTTTGACTCATTAACTTGAACAGTCCTACTAATTTTAAAAACATCCATAAAAATTTCAATTTACTTAAAAATAAAATTATGTCTTTAATATATACTAGTTAGTTAAAAAAATTATCTTCTAATCTTAACTAAAAATAAATATTAAAATAATAATAAGTATTATTTTATAATATGTTAATAATTAAATATTTATTGATATTATAACTAAAATATCAATTTATTTATTTTACAATATAATTATAATTCAATATTAATTAGGTATTAAAAAATAAATAAAATAAATCATAAATAAATATTAATTTATAAATAAAATATATTATAGTACAATAATTATAACTATTATATTTTAGTTATAATGTATTAATAAATATTTAATCATTTATTATTTTAATATTTATAATTATTAAGAGTTAAAAATAATTCTTTTAGCTAACTATTATTTAATGATAGTATAATTATTATTTTTAATTAATTAAGATTTTTATAAATATTTTTAAAATTCATATGACTAATTATTAGGTTAATGAGTCAAATTTTTTGAATATATATATTGCGGTTCAGAACAAACGCTTGCAATTAAAAAAGTGTCAATTTAATTTCGCAAGGAGAAAAAATATCTATATATTGATGATCGTAGCAGTTGTAATTACGTTTATTGATAAGGTAACATTCATATAACACAAATGTTATTAAACCTCACAAATAGATATTAATTAGAAGCTCGGAAATTTCTATTTTTGTATAATTTTAAATTATATATATAATATAACGCTTTTAAACCCTTAGTTCTCTACCAAAAATCCAGCTGAAGGGAACAGTAGTATATGCTTTTTTGTCCCTCATTCTTGCCTGAGCTTTATCCTCCAATCTTCTAATTTTCCTAGGCAATCCGCATACAAAATCTTGAGCTTTACGACCTTCACTCGAAAGACCTGTCAGCTTCTCTACTCCCCATTTTCCAATCAGAAATTCCAGAATTTCAGCATAATCTTTGGCAGTGTAGACTCCAAGCTTTTGAGCGACAGCTGAAAAGTGTTCAAAAATCTTATCATCCTGGCCATCATACATCAAATGCGCTGGCATTTTGATCTTTTTCTTCATCATTCCTGCTAAAGCTAAGATTGAATTATCAGGATCGATTTCAAAGAGCTTCTCGACAATCTTTGTGTAGGCAGTTTCATGACGTTTCTCGTCAGCAGCAATAATACCACATATTTGTGCGAGTTTCAAATCCCCATGCTCCTTGGCTACCCTCGCTGTATTGGCATGTGATATGAATGTTGCTCTCTCTTGGAATGATGTGTAAATGAGTCCATTGTATGGATTGTTTTCCAGTTTAACATCCTAATAATTGATATATAATAAGATAATTATTAAATTCAGAAATCAAATATATGAATTTGAAATAACACAACGTGCATGCGTTGCCAAATAAGTAATGTATTGGATCTCACCATTCCTGAGCCAATGAGATATTGAATAGTTTTCTCAATCTGCTTCATGTCTACGCGGCCAGAGAGGTAAAGATACTTGTTGAGAAGGTCACCATGCCTATTTTCTTCAGCAGTCCAACCCCTAGTCCAAATTGCCCATGCATTCAGGCTTGCACCAGTCTCATCCCTAATCCCATCGGTAGAGTTCATTAGTGAATGATAAGAAGGAAGTGCTTCTTCTGTTATCATATCTCCAACCAACACAACTAAATAATCGTCAGGAAGCTCCTTGCATCTTTCTCTCAGCTCCTGGAGTTGCTCGTAGAATCCTTCGGATTCAGGTTCCGGCAGAAAATCCATGGGTTGCCAACATTTCTCAACAGGCTTTAGGTGCATCAAAAGGTTGTGCTGAGCCCAACCCTCTAAGGATTCGAATATTTCAATCTTTTCCGGTGGCATGGAATGAGTCACTTCAACATTATTATGCGCTTGTCTGCGACTGCAACAATAAGTTTTCTTTTCATTAACTGCCTTCTTGTAGCCAGTTAAAGAATTTCGAATTTAAAAATTCACCAGTGGAATTAATCGATTATATATATATATATATATTAGCTCTATAGTAAATATAATTCATTCTGAAATCGTTTTGCTGTGGAAATAAAGGGAGAAGAAAAACAGCAAAACTGAGACAAATTAATATGAAAATGATAACAAACGTTGCTATATATGTATATATATATCTGAAAAGTGAAAACACTCTCTGAGGAGTCAACACCAATTATGATGAAAATAAGGCCACTGAACTGTGATACTCTAATTAGCTAATTACACAAAATGACAAAGATCCACCAAAGCAAACTCATGATATCTCATCTTGCTTGATAAACTAGGCCATCTATTTGGACAAATCAAATGTAGTATCTATACAAATCTTAAGAAATAAACAATAACATAGCTAGCCTTGTATATTCCAATAAAGTTAATGCAATTTATTTAATTAACAAAAGAAAAAAGAAGAAGAAGAAAACCTTACTTAGTTTTGGTGTAAAGAGTAGAGGGCATCAAGGCTGCAGAGGATCTAATGCCATGCGATGATTTAGAAGGTAGCTTGTAGCACAAAAAGTAGGCTGTGTTCAGTTTCAGAGCCATTTTTCTTCTCTTGAGAATTTTTTTCTATCTTTCTTGCGTTCTTTTCTTAATTTGAATAATTAATGCATGCATGTATGCATGTCCGTTAATTATAAGCACTATCCCTCCACTCACTTTGAAAGCAGAATCAGTTTAATTTCGTAAACAGATACTATACTGAAAAATGTGAACATCACACATGCACAAGACACTACCTTCATTTCCCCTTGCGTGCGAATTTATTGTTTTGGTGCAGAAAGACGTGAGAGAACCATCAACACTAATCGCAAAACTAACGTATAGGAAAAAAAAACTGGTGATCAGTTATGTTTTATGCAATTTTGTGCTAAATTCTGACTAATTAAAGCAGAAATCACATGCAATTGCCTTCATACATAACACGTTTCGATGTTTAGAAAGCGGCATAAGCAATTATTTCTACGCACCATTACGTCCTACGCTTAAACCCCTATCAGGTTCTCTATAACTTGATGTTCCTCTTCATAAAAATGCTCTCTGATTCATTACGTGCGGAAAGGGATTTTAACACATAATCACATTTTAATACCTAAAGAGAGAGTACGAGAAAAAGCATGCTTACCTCTCTTGAACTATAATTATTTAATTTTATTAAAATGACGATAATACCCCTTCATATTTATCTTTATGAATAGATGAAATTTGAGAAATTTAATTTAAATTTATATAATATTTAAAAAATTGAAAATAATAAAAAAAATCTGATAATTATAAATTTGATAAATAAAAAAATTCAATTTAAATTTATTCAATATGTATCACAATTTCATTTCAAATATACCAAAACTAATCAGAATCGTAATCCACTACCCCATCTACAAATTCACCGCTGCCTTTCTTTCTCCTCCAGTACTCCACAAATTCGCCGTCGTGCTTTTCTCTCCCCTACTTCTCTGCAAATTCGCCACCATACTTTTCTCTCCTCTCACTCCTCTAAAAATCTACTGCAGCTATCAAGTGTACTCCTTACCATGGTACTCTCATAGTAATTGTAATTGTGTAACTAACAAATTGAGCATTGATGATTCAAGTAGTGTCCAGAAAAAGTTCAAAGATCTACAGCGACATAAATTTCGAAATAGCTTTATGGAAAATATATTCTAAATAATTTAAAATGATCATCAAATAAGTAGTGATATTGAATTCCGACAAGTGGGACGTTGATGGACGAGAACCTGATCAAAAGTTAATGGCCTTGAGTTTCGTTCTTAGACGATTGGGTTTTATCCACAAAAAGGTTGGTGAGAAATGCACGAGTTCTTGAAGGAGTTAAGGATTTTGATATTATTGGGGATAAGGTGTTTGGAATTGATACTGTTGGGATTTTGATACTGTTAAGGATAAAATGTTGTAGTGAAAGATAAAAAAAAAACATAAGCTATTTAGAGTTGATTATTATTAGTAACTTGAATTTTATTTTCCTTTGCAACTTGCTCTCGCTCTCCCTACTGAAATAATAAACAGATCAAAATAGTAAAGTTATTTATAATTTTACTAAACTATCCCTATTTCAAACCGTTGACTAATAATAGTGAATGTAAAGGTAGCAAAATAAGTGGGTACGGCACGATACTATTCACAAACTGGGTCGAGAAAAAAAACTCATGGATCATGTCGTGCCATGAACAATCATTGTACCGGAAGCCCACAAGCTACTATTCAACCCTATAAACGGTAAAAATTAGTTACTATTTATTATATACAATAGAAATTATTTATTATTTATGAGATTATTTACAGGTACTGTAGAGTCCATATGGACTTATAAGTCGTATTTAAACTACTTTCTAATGAGTTAGACTAATACAGTATATATAGTAATTATACCATAAATTGGATTATACTAAATTTATTCATTTTATTGTACATATCTTGTCAACTCAACTTGAGAACTTGCATGAGTTTATTTTTTGTGGGCCGTGCCAGCTCAATCCATCCCATTTGCCACCTCTAGATAATTTTTTAATTTTTTAATTTTTTGTTTCAAATGACGTCACATTTTTGTTGTATACTATTTCAACTTTCTTTTACAAGTACTAACAACGATGACGATTTAGATAATGGAAACAAAACATTATGGTTTGATGTTGGTGACCAAATTGAGAGTATAGTGAAGTTAACATCTTCAGAGTCTGATAATGATGCTTTAAGTAGATATTAACAGTCAATCAGGGGAGGAATTAGAACAACAAATTTTTATAAGAACATAATATTGTGCAGAAGTCAGTTATTCAATAATGTTAATCAGTTCATATCAGTGTTAAAGAAGTATGTAGTTCAACAAGGATTTAGCTTAAAGAAAGTGAAAAATGAAAAATCCAGGGTCACAGCAATATGCTCCAAAGAAGATTGCTCTTGGAGAATCCATGCCTCTCCAGCATTTGGATGGGCTGACCTACAAGATAACAATATTGAATAATGAAGATTCATGTGTAAGAACAATAAGAGTGGGTAAGGCAACATCTACATGGATTGCTAACAAATTCAAAGCAATGCTTAGGGCAGCAACTGAAATCCTTATTCAAGTTATGACAAATGAGCTGAGAAAAAAATATAGGGTTGAGTACTCTAACTTAAAGCTATATAGAGCAAAAAAAATAGCTCTGAGGGTTGGGGTCTTGACTTATTGCAAGCCCTTTATTAGGGTATATGGTACTCACTTGAAGGGACCATATGATAGAGTGTTGTTGACAATAATAGGGGTAGATGCAAATACTGAAATATACCTCATGGCATTTGGGGCATATGAAGGAGAGAACAATAGCAGTTGGTTATGGTTTATGCATCATTTGTATGACCAAATTGGTGGGAAAATGGAATAAAAATGTGCTTTATGTCAGATAGACAGAAAGGGGCGTTAGAAGCAGTACTGAAATACTTTCCATTAGTAATAAATAGATTTTATGCATGGCATATATACACTAATTTCAAGAAGAAGTGGTCCGATATGTTATTGAAGATGTTGTTCTAGAAAGTAGAAAATAGTACAAATGTGGGAGATTTTAAGAATACTATGCACGAGATTAAGGTACATAACAAAAAAACTCATGCTTGGCTACAAAAGATTAGTGCTCTATATTAGTTGAGATATGCGTTTGACCTTAATATCAAATGTAATCACAACACAAACAACACAACAAAGTCATTTGATGGCTGGATAAACATGTACAGAATAATGCCTATTCTCACAATAATTGAAAAGATTCATAGAAAGTTGATGAAAAAAAATATAGAAAAGGTTTCAAGAAGCTATAATATAGTCTTCAACCATCCCACCATCAATGTTAAAAAGATAGGTGATGCAGATAAGAATAGAAAGTTCTTAAATATTATTAATAGTCTTTTACCAATGTTTGAAGTGCTAGAATGGTCAACTCATTATGTTATCAATCTTGATAGCAAAATTTGTGAGTGTGGTGCTTGGTAATTATTTGGATATCCTTGTAAACATGCTATAAAGGTGTTGAATTGCATGAGGATGCCAACAACTGATTATGTCCACTATTTTCTGACCCAAGAGTATTATTTGAGAACATATGCTTACAGAATAACACTTATTCCAGATGAGCCTCTATGGCATGATCTTGACAATATAGAGGAGTTACATCCACCATTGGTGCAAAAAAATAGCTGGCAGACCAAGGTTGAGAAGAAGAAGAAAGATTGGTGAATCTAATGCTTGTACCAATAAGAGTGTGGCAATTAGATGTAGTATGTGTAAAAAGCTTAGCTATAAAAGAAGAACTTGTAGATCAGCAAGTAGTTTAGGTTCTGTCAAGGGGAAAAAATATTTTAGGCATAAGAAATAGATTATCCACAATTCTTGTTTTCATTCATGGCATTTTCTTGGATATCTGATAAAATAGTATTATTTTAATATAATAATAAATTTTTTTTTCTATTTAGACTCTACAAGAAGAGATATAAAATCTTTAGGCAAACTCAACGTTAGTAAAAATTAATGGATTGTTGAAACTAATTGATTAAGTATAAAAAAATTTTGTAACTTTTTAAATCATTATTTTTCTGAATCACTATATATATCATATACCCCAGACCCCACACTTTCACTCCAATTGAGAAAAGCACCCTTTCCCATTTAGGCACATATTGTATATGAATAGTATGAGAATTTTAAGTGATTCAAAAAAAAATCCTATGCTTGAAAGGAATGATCAATCAAAAAATATAGAGTGAATGGAGAAGCTGGTGGTGGCTCACAACTTGATTTAGGTAACAAACTTCAATTACTCAAATGCATTATTTGTTGATTTTGCTAAAGTCATTATGCCATCTCTAATAAACGCTTACTTTAGCAAGTTCTATAACTCAGGAAACACAGTATAATTGAAGTTATATGTGTTTCTTTTTGTTTCAAGCTTTTGCACAAATACTTTTTGTGCTACTACAACTCACTGCATGTACAGGGTAATTATCTATATATATTAATGTAACTATGTTTTTTTGGTTTGTATTTTATGGGTTCCATATTGTAAAAGTTGTAGAAGTAAACCAAGAACATATACATTGTCTTGATTGACTTTTTGCAGTTTATTAACATTAATTAGTTCCAATTTTTTTGTATTTTGAAAGATAGAAAAGCTTACTTTGTATATGTAAGTCAATGCTTTTTGGATATGTTGTTGATAACTGACTTTAGATTTAATGAAATGAATATTGTGATGATGTTGTTCAAGTTTCTAGAATACTATTGGTAGTTGAGTTGGTTGTTGTTACAATCAATTTAAGAGTGTTTAATGAAATGAATATTGTGATAATATTGGTTTGTGGAATACTTTTGGTTGTTGAGTTTGTTGTTGTTGGAATCAATTTGAGAGTGTTAGATTTTCAAGTACTATAATAGAAATTGTTGTAATGGAAACTAAGTTTATGTTGGACCTGTTAGTTTTAAAGTATGGTTTTTGCTTTGTGTTACTTTTGAAGTGTTGCTTCTGTCATAATATACATTTAAAGTGGATGTTTTCAAGTGTTGACATTGAAATATTGCTTTGCAATATTTATTTTCAAGTGTTAATTTTCAAATGCGATCTTAAATACTACTACCAAGTCTTAAATTTTCATAATTTTCTCACTAAATGTGTGTTAATTTAGGAGTGTTGATTTCAGAATTTGCTCATTAAATGTGTGTTATTGTTGTAAGCATTTCCAACATTATAATCAACTCATTTGATTACTCTTCATTACCAGCAACTATTGTAAACTGTATAAATATTATATACTCATAACCATTCTCATTTCTTGTTTACATGCATTCACTTCTTAACTGTTGTACTTATTATAGAATTACATATTCAACACTAAGCATGCATTTACCTCCTAATTGTTGTAGCCAAGTAAAAAAAAATCATATTCATTAACACCACCAACTTCATTGCATTTTATACCAAGCATGCATTTACCTCCTAATTGTTGTAGCCAAGTAAAAAAAAATCATATTCATTAACACCACCAACTTCATTGCATTTTATACCACTTAATCTCCATTGATGTTGTTTCCTGCATTTGATGAACATGACATTATTTTTCTTTTCAGGTGTTAAAGTAAAGAAATAAAGGATAACCTTATGTATTGAAACTGTTAAGCATGGGATTTTATAAGGAAGCTTCTATTTATTTTTTTACTGCTAGTGGTAAATATCCTCCTCCAACGGTCTGATACAATTTTCACCAAAGCCTTGTCAAATTCAAAGGATTCTTTTGCCAATTTTATTTATACTCCTTCACATATAACTCACCGTTCATACATCTATGCACTCAGGCTACACTGCCATTGCCAACTTTACACATGCTTTTCAAGGTCATTTAAGTAATTTTAGTTATGACTGTTAAATACAGTAACATGTCAATTGAGAGGGGAGGACTTTACCTATTTTTCTATTCTCAGGTATATACTTATTAATATGGAACACTTCAAAGATGACAACTGATAATATCCCAAAAAAATTATCATATCCATCACATCCAACTGCATTCAAGAGATTTTTTCTATTGCATATGCCCAATCATCGATTACTTTATTGCCCATCACTCTTGGAATATGAAGGGTTCTGACATTGACAACAAACATATATGAATCATGCCTATGCACCAGTACAGAAACCATAATTTAGAATGAAAGCTGTAATTATACACTAACCATTTCACTTATAAAAGTGTCACCAAGAACATTTTTGGTGATTCAACACCAGCATCTAAAACCAAAACTCTACTACAGTTTACACAGGGATCTTTGGATACATACTATAAGACAGGAGCAAAAAGAAAAACTAAAGCACCAAAACCGGAGCATGTTAGCTATAGATTATTATATGTGCAACCCTGCTGTCCATGGACAGCAGAACCAGGCTTCAGGGATGAGATGGGAGAGGTTTCATTCAGGTTGAGGCTTTTACCATCAAGAGGCAAGCACCTTTTTGAGAAAAATGTGGCTATGTTTTTTGCTCTTCCTCCACTCTTCTCTGTTGATCAAATGGGTACATTAGATGATGAAATGACATAATGAAGGAAGAAAAAGAAGGCTCACATACCTGGAGACTTTGACAAGCCAAGCTTGATCAATATTTCTTTCTTGACCTGCATTACAATATGATTACCATTCAGCAAACTAAATTTATTTTTATGAAACTCTCTAGTAGTTGTCCCCTTGGTATAGAAAAATTACAAACTGAGAATCTTGAATAGCTGATCATAATGTTATATCCTAGTGGGGAATACCAGGGACAACTGGCAACAGAATAAAAAAATTTCAGTGCAGTTAACCCCACAATAACGGCCCAGAGGCATGAGTTGATGCTTCAAATGTGTATGTTGAAGGTAAATAACTGAACACAAATTAAACTCAAAAGTTATAAAATACAGTACCAAGCACCAGTGGAACAACACATCATGAGCATATGGTTTATTCATAACAAAATACAATAGTAATGCAAAACTCAGGAGAATAATGGATGGAAATTAGTTATTAACCTGCCAACGATTTTCTGTAAAATTAAAATCTGATATCTCCTTTACTTTGTTTCTTAATTGAGATTTGGAAATAGCTGGGAACTTCTGCTGTAAAGATTCAACAACCTTATGGATACTCGTTGAGCATGACTGTATAACAGATACCTAAAATAATCCACAAAAGATTACATTAGCTTCTACAAAAAATATATGTTTAAAAATATCACAGGTCCTTCCAACATAAGATAGCATCACAAAGTTGTAAAGCTTTAAATGGAAAGTTATACATAAAAAGGTCCGTGTGATGTCTTCGGTCTTCCTATACTAAACTATGATTGATAGAGCAACTTACAATTTCAGGCAAACTTGATTCTGGTAAAGTTGTCACAGGCGTATTTGTTGTGCTGACGCTGCCATTTGACAAGCAAGCCTCTTCTTTCTCATCCTCCATGCTATCAAGAGTGATCTCTACATGAAGGCCTCCAGGGAATACGTGCATGCTCAGAGCTTGCAAGCATGTCTGTTCCATTTTACAAGTACCACTGAGATCTTCAGCCATTAAAAATGGGACCTTTTCGTGCATTAGATTCAATATAATCAAGGGCTGATTTTTCCGAAGAGCATGCTCTGTTATAGTGTTTAGATGCTTCTGTTGCCGAAGTAATGCACAGGGTTTTTCCCTCTCTAACTCTTGCTTGCAACTAGGTGAACTTTTAGCTTCCTCAACAGAGGGATCAATGTCCATCCTGTCAACTTGTACACCCTGCATGGAAAGAACATTTAACAAAGAAAATCTAACTGGAACACTTTGCCTTGTATGATACATCAGGCTATGAGACAGCTTTAAAAAAAAAAAGAATTTCTCAACTCCACTTATCGATATCATCATATCAGATTTTTAAGATTTAATTACATGAAAAAAAACCAAAAAAAAAAGAAAAAGATAAAACACACAAATAGATGCAGCTACCAGAATCATGAGATATTCATGGGATTGGAAGACTTTATTCTCACCTCGTCTTCTGAGAGATAACCATCAGGTACAAAAAAGCCATCTTCAGATTCATCTTCGTCATCAGCTTTTGAAAAACCTTCTTCATCATCATCTTTATCACAATCAGAGAGGCTTTCCCCAGGGTCCTCCTGCACAATAAAAACGGTATCTGGATATCAATGATTAAATCTAAATTGCTTTTACAGCTAAAATACAGAAATTCCTGGTACCTCTTCCCATTCTTCATCACTATCGATGTCATAATCCAAATCTAGGTCCCTTCTAAAAGGTTTCCGTGGTCCCACAAGATGGCTGAAAAGAAATCTTCCCAGATAAGGCATAACAGGGGGAAAGAAAGGAAACACAAATCTATAAATCAATTCCCATATTCATAAGATAATTTGAACTTCATTCTCCATTGTTCCACTTAAATGCTGATTCACTATTCCACAGAAAATAGTACAAAAGATTATCTATTCCATGTATTCAGTGACTTCCTATATGATCAGTGAAAAGAGATGTTCCAATTAAAATAGAACCTGCCCTCAACTATCAGATAATAACACATATTAAATGATTCCATTGAATATTTTATGTTGCCAATTAGAGGGGAAAACTATACAAGCACATGCGATTACATTAATTTTTCCTTGCTACAAACCACAAGGGAAAAAGAGAAAAATGTGCCAGAAGTACAGGGATGTTTTACTTCACCCAGAAGGTTCTTTTTCTATGCAAGGCAAGACCTAAGCACTAAACAATTTTTCCCTTGTACATAAAAGGGTAAAACCCATGATAAGGGAATTGCAGAGCTGTCTTAATTGGAAGCCCCACAAAGACTGAACTACGTTCAACGGGTGCTTCTATTATTTCCTTCCTGTGTCAGATCAATCTATCCCTCTTAGGAAACTATGCCCAATAAGGAGTTCTAAAGAGAGATGCATTCTGACCTAAATTTCTCACCTATCAAAAGCTTAAGTCAAAGAAAATGTCTTTCTACCAGGAAAATTAGTTATTCATAACATTATTCATCAACAAAATAAGAGCATACCTTCATTTAAGCACTAAAGTAGACAGATCATAGAATAAGATTATACATCAGAATCTTCTAAATGCAGACTACAGTAGCCATGTGGAACAAAAAAAAGAAGGATGCTTACCTTTTCTTGGGCCAAATACCATAAAATGCAGGTCTATGACTCTTAGCAAACTGCAATAATTGCTTCCTCCTTGTGCGTTTCGTAACAACAAAATTATCAGCACTAGTAATGCACAATCTATTATCCAAGGTCTGTTGCCCCCATCGATCCTCTAGCCTCTCCATGCTCAAATCATCCTCACCACCTAAAACTCTATTAGTATTTAGCTTAAGTTCCTTAAACAATTCAGCCTTAGGCTTCCTACGAATTCCCCAATGCTGATTTTGATTTGAGCGAGCAGACTGACCAAAGCAACGCCAGGAAGACAAGTGAGACCTGAAAATATAAGAAATCTTAGAACTGAAGGACAAAAGTACATTTACCAGAAAAAGACCAATAAAATAAAGATGGAAGCCTACTTGCGAAGATCATCAATACTGATCTCATTGATTGATAAAAGAGCAGAATCCATCAACATGGTAACTGCTTCAGGCAACTTTTCACTGTTCTTACTCGATGAATTAGAAGTACTTGCTTTAGACAGAGACCGGTCATCCTGATACAATGTTGTAGTTTTACTTCTTTTGAGAAACCGTTCCATTATTGAGGCCTGCCTTTGTATAGCCAGTTGCTTTTTCAATTCAGCTTCTTCTTTCTCTCTACGCCGTTGATCTTTCTCAGCCTCATCTTGCTGCTTTCTTAGCTGTTCCAAGGAAACGAATTTATCAAATGTTAAGTTAGGGATAACATGTTCACTTATATCAAAAACAGTATTGTGTCAATATCTTGATTTATGTGTTTAACATCAAACACAACTTATGACGTAAAGCACATCATAGCATAGCTCCACAACCACTTCCGAATAAACAAAACACAACTTATGGAGAATTGTTAAGAGAAATTGAATGAACCCAAGCAACATATTATCACAGCATATTGCTGCACAACACTAGCAAGAGGTCACGGCTAAACACCCATTAAAGAAATGATTTTGCACTTACACTTTGCAACTTTTCTTTTTGTAGTTCACGGTCCATTCTCTTTTTTTCCTTCTCAACTTGTCGTTTATTTTTTTCCAATTGTTTTATCAGCAATTTCTCTTCTCGCTTTACAATCTTCTCATCCCTGCACCAAGTTAAACTTCATGTTGTGTTACTTCAAGGTTGGCAAAAAACATTATATGAAAAAAATCTGATAAAGACTGCAAATACATACATGTCTGCACTGTTTTTCTTTAACATACTATCCATTAACACACGTATATTTGCCTCGCTTAACACTTTACCAAGCTTTTCAGATGCTTTCATCAGATCGTGTATGAAATTAGGATCACCCTCTGACTTTTGTAGTGCATTTAGCATTGCTGAAATGAGCCAAAAACATCAGTAACCTAGTTTGCAAGAATAAAACCACCTGACTTAACAACAACATACAGAGGGATGTTCCTACAAACACTGTGCAGTGAATAAATATGACAAAAATAACAAATTGCCTTATCGTTCCAGATACCAAATTAGAATAAACAAAACCACATAGTTGAAAATGAGTCCATTACGTAACTGACTATCCTAGCTTAAAGCACGCGCATTTTTGCTTCTAATCATGTCTTCAACTCAAAAACACACTAGAAATAAGCATACTTATGAGAGAACATAGATTTACCAGAAACAGCAATAATCCTCTCACGAATTTTAATCCTACAAGTCCGACGAATTTTCAGTGCCCCACGTACAGATTTAGGCAGCAACTTTACATCTCTTGTCTACAATAATTGCAAACAAATTTAACTAATTGAAATTATTAGACAAGTCACAACCAAAATAATCAGAAAATCACAAATCTGAAGAATACCCATCAAATTACCCAAAAATAAAAAATACCTCCCAACACCACAGAGAAGCCTCAGAATGATCCTCCAATACATCGGCATCGGCATTGGGAACTCCATACCTCACTCTCTGACCCACAAACAACACCGCATTTTTCACAGCAGCTACACTCGCATTCTCCTTCAGTTTCATGTGAATCTCCTCCACCAATTTCGACAAAGGCCATTCACTCTCCTCGATCAACGCCGCCACCATCCCATTCAATGACCCGCCACATTCACTCAAATCAAAATTTAATCTTTGATTCGTTATCATCTCCTTGTAGAACCGAAAAAGCGCTTTCATTTCTTCATTTAACTCCCTGATTTGACCCTCTTTATCTTCCCTAGTCGTAGCTGACCAAGCTCTCTTGCGTTTGACCGCCTTCTTCGGCCGATCTTCAACGTTGCCAGTCATCGTCACACTATCTGCCATTTTCGCAGTAACTCAAAACAAGAAAACAGCAAAACGAGCGCGTTTTGAGATCTAGGGTTTTTAGCTACAGAGCGAAGAAAGTATTCTCAGAAGCAAGAAAGGGCCTTTATTTTAATCTCTGATTTCAGCATTTCCATCGGTTTTGCACTTTTTTTAACGTAATTTGTTTATATATTATTAGGTAGAAATAATTTAATTTTTTTTTCGTGTTTCCCGCCAATAGTGATTCGATTTGGCTCCAAAATGCAAAAGGTCAATTAATAGAATACTGTTTGGCGCCATCACTTTCCCGTTTTGCTCTCTGCGGTAAGTTCTACGATGCACTTGGTGGGATTACGACTAATAATGACAGGTGTATCGAACATTGTGCATATTTTGTTTCTATTGGGTTTCATTCGTGGTATGTTAAGGCAGCCCTTCTAATTCTGAAAACACCCACTTGATTGCTCTAAAATCAGAAAAGCGGATGCATATAGCATCACTCATTGGACATTCTATGAAACAATGAGGTTTGATACGTTGGACATTTGGGCTTGTGGATGCAGCCCAAAATACATTAACTAGACGAAGAATAAGGCTCGCCCCAAAACGACAACGGAGAGACGAATAAATACAGCAAAACGGTTTAATTTGACAATTCGCATCATGATACTCATAAATGTTTATTAGTTAATGCAATTTTTGCAACAAAAATGATGACACGAATGCTTCTGAGCAGTTGAACAATGAAAAATCCTACAGAGAAAGCCTCATACAGGAGATTGCTGCAGAAGGGTAAATTACAGAAGAATTATCTACAAGCAAATTTGCAGCAGCAAGTAATGTAAGTGAAAAAGAAGCCATCGATTTCTTTGTTTGTTTACAGAGAAATATTGACTGTTGATGTTAAATACGTAGAGTTGAAAATCGGTAAGTCATAAAAGTAATATTAATGATGAAGTCGTTAATTAATGCTTCAGGGTTTAATGTTCAACAGCTGTGAGCATGTGACCGACGCGGCCGTGGTTTAATTCTGTTTTCTATTATAATTTTTATTATTATCCTTCGGGTTCTATACACTGTTAAAAGTCTTTTGAATCTAATCGACACCTGTGCTATTGATTTTTAAAGAATAAGCCAGTGTGGATTTCCCCTGGTTTTATTTATAATGATTTAAATAAACATTAATTATTATCTCTACATTGAATGCTCTGCTGGTGCTTGTAGTTCGCAGACTGCAAGCGTGCAAGCAAGAACGGCAGTCAAAATATAACATATTGTGGCACTTACACTCCTATTGGAGGATTTTCCAAAAAATTATTTTGAAATTTCATAACCCATTTATGTTCTCTAATAAATTAAACATTTGTAAAATATGAAATGCCTATCATTTTTACTTTGCATTCGTGAGACTCAAAAATCAGAAAATATGGCATATTTTTGGTGTTGGAGTCAGTATGTTCTCTTCTGTTTTCTCCTCTGTTTTGTCTTCTGCACTGCTTCTGATAGATAGCAAATCGCATGGTGATTTTAAGTCGGTTTTGGCTGAAATTTGGCAGAGACATTCACAACACATGGTTCTTCTGGCAGAACGGTTTTGATCGTCCAGCTTGGCTCCTGAACTCACCCAGAATGAAGATAACAGCAGCCCTGTTCTGCAGAAAATTCTGCACTTTGGTTTGCTAATTTCAGGTTCTTCATTTTGTGTTTTCTGCTTACAAGTTGGATTAATGATGATGGTAGTTTTTTTGTTAGATGATGAGTTGTTGTGTTGAGTGTAACACTCCTGTACTCTATAATTTTGTGATAATGAAAATCCTACAATCTTTGGCCGTGATTTTTTTCTCTCACTCGTAGTGAGGGGGAGTTTTTTTCACGTAAAATATTTGTTCCTTGTTGTGGTTTGATTTTGATTTGCTGTTGGTATATGTTCTATTTGTTGGTTTATTTTGATTCCATTTCCATAAGAAGAAAGCAAAGTTTAGATAGTTCACGTTTGATTTCCTGACATATAACTTAAAAAAAAAAAACAGAGAGAGAATTTCAAATTTGATTAGTTCTTTGCCATAACATTCTCAAGTTGCCATATGGAACCATTTGCTTTTTTCTTTTTCTAAATCGAACAGTATTTGGATTTGGCTGCACTAAACAAAAGACTTATATTTTAGATCCCATATACATTAAGCATCACAAATACTAATGGAAATTATTGACGCAATAAAACTTTATGATTATTATTTAATTATATTCCATCAATGATATAATTTAGCTAGCATGCACCCCAGTAAAATAATTAATTAGACGTGCCGACAATATATAAATGAGTTTGTACAGCAGTTTCGGCCATAAGAAGCATATCTTCAGTAATGGCAGCAGTCGGTGAGGTTGAAGGAAGTCCATTCTCACAATTATAAGCTAAAGTTGTTAAATCTCCCAGATCATCCATCATCTTATATGCTTTCTGCTTTGACAACTCGTGATCAACCCGGAGAATATCTTTCATACGCCCATAAATTCTAACGCAGTTTTCATGCGAATCGCGATGATCAGTAGAATTGTCGCGGAGCTGAGAGAAGGTGTTATAGTTCTCGACAACTTGTTTCATCGTTAGCTCGAGGGATATCAACGATAGAAGAGCAAAATCAGCTGACCTTGTTCGTGGATCGCTTAGCAAAATATTCTCGCAAATTTCTTCGTTCTGTGTTTGACTGCAAATGAGAGACAATATATGATCGGTGACACAAAAAGATGGAGAGATCAAATTCAAAAGCATAATTATAATAGTTGCCGAGGCTAAGAGACTTGTAGATGATGATGATGCCATTTTTGTTTCTTGTTTGTTTAATTTTTGCATATGAATGTAAGGGGGTTGTGATAATCAAAGCGGATATACATGATAAGGAAAGAAATTTTGAATTGGTTTGGATCATGATTTTAGGATTAGGGTGGTTAATTTTGCTTATCATCTTGTGAAAATTATGTTTATCCAAGGGGATTAGCCTTGATGTTATCAAAGGAAAATTAATATAATATTGTGTAATTCGGTTGTGATTTGTTTCCTCTTTTTATTCCAATATTTCAAAATCTTTGCATTTTCTAATAGGTTTTTAAGAACAAACATCACGTGAAAATAACAACAGTAAAAAGAACTCTTATATTTACCATTCACAGAATTCAAAACAATTAATAATTTATCATTTGTTGAAAGGTGTACAATCAAAACCACCCAAATACGGGACATAGAAGAGGAAGCCACCGGCTGAGGTGGACGAGAGTGTAGAAGCAGCAAGAAAAAGTTTCCGAGGATGATTAGTTGGAACAGAGAAATTAAGTTTGACCGGGAGAATCTGAAAATTGCTGATGCACCCACAGATATTGGATTAGAAGAAAGAAGACGATCAAGAGGAATGGGATGCAAAGACCTGGGGTGATGTTACTCTTAATGTCGACGGTGCATTCGATGATAAAGAGAGGGTCCATACTCTCTCCGAGTGCAAGTATTAATGTAAATATTAGTATATAGATATAGTATTGTAATATTAAAAAAAAAATCATTAGTGCTTTTACGTTCAAACAGATGCAGTGTTAAGTAATACACAATGTTCAACTGCACACGTAGTTCAAGGCAACTTTCACCCAACTCTTTAAGTCATAAAATCATCTATATATTTATATTTAAATTAAAAGTGATAAATAGACCATATCCAACTGACATAATTCATTTAAATTAAAAGTGACAAATGGACCGTGTGACACAATTCATACAAAAATAAATTTATGCAAGATTTTAAATTGGACTGATATAATATACACAGTAAAATATATAAATTCTATTTAATTTATGGTATAATTTATCGTTTGTATCGTACTGATTTAGCCGTAAAAAAATAATTCACATGAACTATATAGTATTAATATACACAAAAAATAGTGAATATCATATTTAAATAGTAGTTTACAAATTTTTTTTTCGACCCATCATGACATAAATACTGTTTATAACATGACCCGTGATTTATTTTCTTAACCCAAATTATGAACAGTATTATACCCATGATTTTTTTTCTTAACCCAAATGGTGAATAATATTGTGCCGTACTCAAGTCTATTTGTTCGTTTTATCACCTCTAATTTAAACATAAATACAATAACCAATTAACATAATATAAACTTAAATTAACACTATATTACATAATCAACATTAATATAAATTTACATATTGTGTAAGTTATTATTTTTAATTATTAAATCTTTATTAACAAATAAAACACATATCACTCAGTGCTAGTGTCCAATAATTCGCCGTGAAAATCGTTGTTGTCGCTGTCACACATGAAAATCACAGTTGTCACCGTTCCTAAAAATTGTCCAAAAATATGATAGGTTGGGTTGGAAAATTTCTTTTGGAGTGGCTACATACTTCAGTTGAATAAAAATTAGGACCATTTTAAAATTTTCCGTAATTTTAAGTACTCACTGGTACTTTTATTTCAGACAGATGGACTGTCAAGTAAGATCCAAGGTCCAAATGCACATGTCGTTGAAGCCCAACATCAAAGCACTTTTCAGCCGTTATTACGGGACAGCCCATCAGTACAACACGGATGCAACAATCTTCACTACGTCTACGTAGTTGGATTGCACGCACCTGCAACGACAATTTGACGGCCACATTCGTATCATTTCTTCGTAAGCTGCCATTTTAAGAAAGAATACAAAAATTTGTCCACAAAACTCCCACTTTCTTTCCCATATATGCTTCGCTTTTTATTTTAGTACATATATGTGTGTTTGATTTTTTTTTTTTTTAATTTTGCAGCTCCTACAGTTGCCCATTAATCCAATGTTTACAGCCAAAAAAGCCGTTCCTCTGCAACTGTGAATTCTCAGGATACCGAGAAGAAGAAAAGGCAGCCTAGGTTGAAGTTACAGGCAAGACAATTAAGGAAGAAGGATGCTGCAGCAAAAAGAATGACGCGCCAAATGCAGATGCTACAACTAAACAGGATGAAGAAAGTATTCGCCAATTTGCTGCATTATCTATTGGTTTATATCCGAGCTACTAAAATGTTCGGGGAGGTGAGGCTAATGGTGTTTACACAACAGATAGGTGCAACATATTCCCTGCGGAGAGCAATAAACGTGAAAGAACTAAGGAATTGAAAACTGATGCAATACTGAATCTTTTACAAACCTCAGATCACGGGGTTCAGGACGGTGTGACATTGCAATTTTGGCATGGATGGCCTAAAACCATAAACTAAAGAATCTCAGCAGAATCATATTTGAAAGAGAGTACACAAATTCATCATTGCCTGGAACAAGGTGAGATTCCATGCATTATCTCATCTCTGCAATGCCGTTGCTTTTGTCTTTTCCAGTTGGTGTTTACTATTGTTTTTCTTTTCTGCTATTTACCCTTTAATTATGCAGGTGTACAACTCTATAAGTGAAAGACTTCCCATAATGAACCTATTGTAAAAGCATCTGAAACAATAATCTGAACAAGTAAAGAATGAAATTTAAGCCGAGGCTTCAAGAGGTCTAATACATTTAGCCATTTCTCCCATTTTCTTAACTCGGTTTGGCAGATTATACCTCAGTTTCAGGCAAAAGAGCTGAATAATACTGATCTATACTATACAAATGAAGAAGAGGGAGAGACTTTCAGTATTCTACCAGCTACTGCTGTTGGGTCTCAAGCAGAGGCATTGCACTAGCAGATGGATCGAAAAGGCAAATCTCCTGCTCCAGTTTGCGATTTAGGAGATTAAATGGATATATCGAAATCGTTCTGCGGTGTTCTTCAACTAGCAAAGTACTTCACTCGGCCTTGGAAAGAATAAATATTTCTCCATTGCAAATGGGAAACAATTTTTTAATTCAGCACTCCTTAAACTTCAGTAATGTACATTTGGATTTAAAATATGATCCACCAACAAAAATAAATAAATATACAAGAGAACAAGAGTAAGCAAAACACATGCATACACTAAATATTTGTTCATATATTAATTTAAAATAATTAACAAACCCAACAGTAAGCAACTATAGCAACCATGAAGAGGAAGAATTAAAATCTCAACCTCCCAGGGAAAAACATTTAAAAGAAAACGATTCTTCCAGTACAGGGAAGACCAACAAACCAACCCAACTGAAAAATCTATAATCCTATACAACTTAATATTCCAAATTAAAAACACCATGCATCGATCTTTGACAGAGAACCTACAACCAAAGCACTAAGCAGCGGATGGGGCGGTTATGTAGTGAACAACGCCAGCCTCCGATAACGCTGCCAAAAATTGCTGCAGGTTCACTTGCTCAGCCTCAGCCTGTGCTGCTGCTTCATTTGCAGCCAGATAGTTCTTGTAATCCAAAGTCTCATCGTTGTATATATCCCACCATTTTTGCACTAGCATCTTGATGTCCTCCCTCTGCATGTTCTCTTCTTTTCCTGTGTACCTCCAAGGCTTAGACCCCTGCAATTCATTAATAACATCCATTAGATTTTGTCATATTTCGTGGTACAATAGGAACTTTGTGCGATAATATTACACTACTTACAGCAGCACAGTAGTGAACAACTTTGACTTTGTCAAGTTCAATGTTCTCCGGGTGACGCCATAACATGGCTAGGACAAGGTTGTAAACAGGAGGAATAGGCTTATAAATATCCCTAAAGAACATGTTCAGAAAGTCCTGCAAATTTACAAGGTAATTAATTACTATTAGTCAATGAACTTTTTTACCCAACACTGAAGTGAGACATAATAATTGAGATAGAATGGACAAATTACCTGCTCCGCAAATGGAGTTGGGGGAGTCACTTTAAGGGTTTCGAGGAGGTCGTGATAAGTGGAGAGCCTTGGCTCGTAAACAAACATGCCAGCGTTGAAGTAGAGAGCAGGCTTAGGACCAAGCTCAGCAGGCCATTTGACTCTGTCAGGGCACTGTTGGCAGTAACCAATCTTATACTGTGGGGTGTGGCTCCAGGTTTTTTCACAGAAGCAGTCCATCACAGCGTAGAAATAACCATCTGGCATGTCAAAAAGATGATCTATGTTCTCAAAGACTTGGATGTCTCCGTCCAAGTATATCATCTTGCTGTATTCCACAAACTGCAATTGAAAGGCATCGAAATTCAGAACCAATAGCAAACACGGACACAAACATGCAACGATGCAACAGTTCTAAGGAGTTGAAAAGCTCCTTTCTTTCTTAATAAAAATGTTTCAGGAGATATTGACTATTACTTAAAAAAAAAAAGAAAAGCACAAAACGTTTCATTTTTACAGATTGTAGTGACAAGATAGTGACTGAACATTTTTCATAACACGGACCGGAAAAAGGAAACATGCAAAACCGACATAACATCCACATCAAATAGATGAACCAATAAAAGTTACGTTAGTACGTGTAAAACATGCAAAAACTGAAAAACCTACCTCCCAAATACGAAGCTTCGAGTAGTTAATGACATAATAAGCCATGGCAAACTGAGTCTGGTTCTCAGGTGGATAAACCGGCTCGATTTCTTTCACTATGCAGCCCTGCTCAACTAGAATCTTCCTGTGCTCCTCCGGCACGTCCGGCAGAATTGCAACGACCAGCGGGTACTTGCTATTCACCTTTCTCAAACCCTTGGCCAAACCGACAACTCCTTTCACGTAGTCCCCGTTGCCGGCTAGGAAAGTAACGTAAGCACGTTTCGGCAGACTGGGTGTTTTTGACAGAGAAGTGGTTTTGGCCACGGTAGCGGTGGTGATATCAGGGGCCATGATGACGATGAAAGCGAGGTTTTGGGATCAAGAAATGGAAAGGGTATGCAGAAAATTAATTCTCGGATGAGAAAATAAAAGTTTTCTTTGATTCTTAGGGTGTTTGGATGCTAGGAAAGTTAGGAGAGTTTTGAAAGCTTTGAAAAGACGAAGACAAGAGTGTTTAAGGTTTCTGTGATTTGGTGGTGAAGAAGGAAGTGGGGGGTGTATATATAGGAATTTGGGGTTGGTGTAATTCTGGAAAATGACTGAAATTTATGGAAATTGATTAATGGTTTTTTCCAGGTTAGGGAAGATGAGCTGTGATGAATCTGTCCCCAAAATTTCTACTAGAAGACAAGGAATTTGTTAAAATACGACGTCACTTTATCTATTTTTCTGCCAGACGTCGACGTTTCGATGTTTGACTTGCTACCGTTATGAGCTTGACTGCAGTTACCCCAAAACTTTTATGCGTTATCTTCCCCGAAAGAAATCGGACTCTACGTGTGGCACTGACTTGATCTGACGGTCATGGAGAGAATTCTGGATTTGGACGGTGCACGAAAAAGGTAAATTAATCTAATTCAGAATATCCTGGAAGATCCTCAGTCAACCTTTTCCATTATGCTGAAGGACTCCTGTTTCGTGCGCAATTTACAACTTCAATCAACTTTATTTACCCGTTATTAAGCAGAAGTATGAGGGCAATTTTGTCTAACATGAGACGTTTCAAGGAATAGCATATCGTGTATAATCATATACACACACTAAAAGAATGAGTTAACGTCCTTTCCGCGGGATTAAGATGACCTTATTTTGTTCATTAGAATCAACGGTTGAATCAGCCCATTATTTGGAATTGAATAGGCTACTGTACACGTGATAGCACATTCGTCACGAAGCTTCCATTATTAAAATTTCTATTAAGATAATAAAAAGGGAAAAAGCGTGTTTAAACAAATTAATATTACCATTTTAACTACCACCGCCGAGACACCTCCAACCGGGCTCTCTAATAACTGCACACGAAAATCACACGGTTTCATGACACGTATACAATTGGGGTATACGTGGCGGCTCCACAGAGGTCTATTTTTTCGTAATGTAACAGGTCACTGGGGTCTAGTCCCTACGATCTGGGCCACGAAAACTTTGTTTGACTACGTGGCTGGCCCACACAAGTCTGTTAGATATTATGAATATTTGGCGATGGGTTTTGATGGGGTCCACCAGTATCCATTTCGTGTCAAATAGGTGGGTCCGTTTGCAAGAAAAGCAGCCACGTTTCAGCATCTAATTTAATGGACGGCGTCGTTCCATGTTGGCACCAGATTCAGCAACTTGCCTGAACTAACGGAGTGATTTTCCCTGTAATGCAGTTAAGTTAGTTGGGCCGGAACATGGTCCTACAATTAATTTATGGATAATACGATTTTAACGGGATTATTTTTAGAAAAAGTTTCAACTTTAGACTAAACCGACCTATTTATTACGGATAATATTTTTTTTTGTACATTATTTATTTATTTGCTTATTAAATTCTTACGATAATGTTGGGACTTTTGACTAGCTAATCACATCAAGAAAAGTATTAATTTGACTTGGGGCCTTTTTAAGAATATTCTTTAAGATTCTTTGTTGTTCATGAAATTACGCCAAACAAAAAGTATGTAAATATGAAATTGCCATTTTAATGTAGCTCACTTATAGAAAAGGAATTATGATAGGGGATTAATTACAATAGATATGTATGTATGTATGTATGTATATACATATATACATACATATATATATATATATATATACACGTTATGCACGATTGAATTATTATTACTTAATAAAATTTGTTCAAACAATACAAAACATTTTGAGTTCAAGATTTCCTGTAGAGATGGATGAACTAGAATTTTCTTTTAACTTAATTTTGTCTTGTTTAAGGAAACTCAATCGGTATACGAATAATCAATAGCCTAAGATTGTGGAGATTAAGGAGAGTACTTTTACTTTTTAAACCGCTAATGGGATTTTAGTGCTTTAGATTATGTCTTACAAGAGTCAAAAGTAATATTGCTCTTTTCATCGTTACCATGAAATTATTTTCCATCTTGCAGCCCACCCACAAAATGCAAATACAAATTTGATAGAAACAGTGAAACAAAAAAAAAAAGAAAACAATGCATTAAAGTTTTTATTATTATTATTTTTTTATAATGGATATCTAGCAAGATCTACAATACAAATGGATTAAGTTATGTGTGTTAACTACTAAACTGAGTGTGACGTGCATGATTTTGTCAAAACAACCAGCAACCGCGTGTCAGAAGTAAACAACAACAACAACAATCTTTTCATGAGTTAATATATTAAATTGAGATTTAAGGTGGTGCATTGCATACCATAGATTTTGCTTTTGCTTTTGCTCTAAGAATTCCCAGACGACATAACTTTAGGATAAGAACTTGTACGACATTTTTACATCGTTTCAAAGTTTATCGTGACACTTACAAAATACATTGTTATTATCGATTTCGATTTTATTTTATTTTTTTTGTTGGTTGTCAAAATTAGAAATATTTTCTCGTATTTCTTATTAAATTTGTAAAAATTCACTATAAATGAGTATTACAATATTTATATCTTTTAAAATCTAATATAATATGAGGCGGGTTCAGTTTTATTAAAAATTAAAAAATCAGATTCACGTCATATAATTTTAAGTTTGATGTTTTTAATTAAAATATTAAACCCTAACAATATTAGCAACTCTAACAATATAATCAACAACCTAGCTAATCAGCACAGAAGACGTCAATAGCTAGAAAAACGTCTATCTCCTTTCGTCGCTTTTGCTTTTTCTCTCTCTCCGCCACTTTTTTTTTTAGTGTTGTATACTTTATAAATATTTGTAATATTTCAAAAATATATATATTGATGGAATCATATTAATATAATTTTAATATGGTAAATTATATAGTATGGTAGTTATATAAAATTAAAATATATTATAAATAGATATATTCTTATAAAAAGGTATATATGTAATTTTTCTAAAAGTTGAGAGGGAGAAGACTATATTTATAACATGAGACAAGCCTTATCTATGTGATTAGAGATCTCGTTACGTAAGTTCATAGACAAAATAACAAGTCGCTTATTGTACTATCAATTTTATACATAATTATATTGAGTCACTTCTTATAATAAGATAATACTTAGAAACTATAGTGAAAAAGGACGAGCTTTTATACTTTTAATAAACTCCATAACCCAAATATTGTATAATGACATATTTAAACTATAGGATATGCTTGATGATGGGTTCATCTATATGAATGTAAAATAGTTCGATTTTTATAAGAGTTTTGGCAAACATCTTTAAAGCATTCATGAATTTTAAGTAGGCATAGGGCTATGAAAGTACCAAATCGTTAAACAACACTTATTGTGAGATGTAGATAACTAGTCCTCCAACTTATGTTAAAGGATTTTTGGTTCATAAAAACTACATATTTTAGCAAATTTATGTAAAATACGATTAATTGTCCAATGACTAGTTTATAGCCTAATAAGTACCAATACTTATGCATTGAATTCTAAATTTTCTCTAAAAGTTGATATATATTTTGCAATAAAGAGGGATTGCAAATATACATAGTATTTCAAAATACATATATTGGTGTAACCATATTAATATAATTTTAATATGGTAAAATATATGATATGGTAATTATATAAAATTAAAAAGTATTAGCACTTGTGTGTCTATAAATAAACGCCATATTATGGCATTAATATAGAAAAAAAAATTATATAAAGAATAAACTTATGTTTTTCACAAGTTCTATATTTGAGAGTACACCCTTATAAAACTAATAATCATTATATTTTTTAAAAAAAAATTGTCATAAAATTCTCTGTGTATTAGACCATTGTTTTGGAAGGACAAAAATTTCTTTTAAGGAGAATGTAATTATGCATGCCTTGGCTAATGAGTCATTTGTATTGTTCTTTGCTTCATCAACTTATGCTAAAAATCTCCAACATTTCGTTCATTCTAATGACTTCTATCTTCCCTTGGACCTCTTTACTCTATCATATCACATTGTTTTCCAATGCATTATATGTTCTCCACCAGCTCAGGCCGTTCTTCCGTCTTCTAACTCTTTGTAGAAATTCTATTCTCGTCACAAAAAATTCCTCTAAGGGTTTAACTCAATAATAAATATAATAAAATTTTAGTTAGTACAAATCTGATTCATTTATTAATTATATAAAAAATTTAAATACAAATACTTTATTAATCGTGTTTAAATGAATTATATTCGTAATATAACACAAAATATGAATATAACCTATTTATTAATTGTGTTCAAACAGATTATATTTGTAATAAAACAAGATTTTATTTATACATAATTATTTATTTAAGTATTGCCGTTACTAGTTTAAACACAGTTAATATTAAATTTTTTAATATTTTTCTTTGATTTATATATTTGATTTTATTTTTACAATTTTTACAAACTTCAGACGTGAGAAACCTTCTATTTATACTTGATTTTTACAAGCCTGAGCGAAGCTATGTGAAAATCCCCCGAGTATATTATTTTTGTGTAAAAAGAATGCTGTTCAAACATGGAAAACCCGATATACTCTGCTTCTACAAGAAGAAATTTAACAGTCAGGAAAATGACCCGAATTGGATTTATTAATTCTCGTATAAAGGTTATGGTACATAATACATACAGAATTCAAATGTTTTCGGTTGAAATCATGGACATATGAAAAGCCTACAACTTGGTTGAAGAAATGTAATTGCAAGGGGGCAAAAAGTTAAGAAAAGAGAGAAATTAACTAGGCCTGGAGAACAAGTTTCTTGCCAAGAATCATGTCATCTGTGGAGAAATCAGCCTCTTTCCTAAATGTACCCCGGCCAAAGTCTAGATTGTAGGAGTCTGTAAGACCTTCAACGAGGTCAAACTCAGGCTTCCATCCCAGCACGTGCATTGCCTTTTCAATTGATGCGAAGAAATGCTGCATAGATTATGTTATCAAAAAATCCTCATTTGATTCTGACAAGGAAGCTGGAAAAAACTGTTGCAAGGTGGGACTTCTTTCAAAAATTAATGGCAAATGGAAAATGTGGAAACAACTTTTCTCCTTTCATTTTTGGGTAATTGTTGACAAACAAATAAGATAATCATGAGGGTTTTCTGAAAGGCAATCTCACCTCAAAGAACTTTCTTACTGACATGAAAATTATCCTTTATCAGAGAAATTTGGAGTAATGCAATTTAGCAATATCCAATTTTTTGGATTACATGCATATGTAGAATGCAAATATCAATCTCTTAATCATGTTGACTGGACAATGTAGGTTTCAAGCTTGCAAATTACCTGGTCCCTGAACGGAAATGCCTTCTTTTTACCAAAGTCAAACTCTTTGGGGTTGTAGTGCACAATTTCAGGCTCAGGAAATCCACCAGCCTGGGAAGAAAATGTAGAATGGATAATTTTTCCAGTCAGTCAACTTCAATCACATGGGCATATAGACTATGTTCTATCAGCAATACAATCGTCTGATACCTTAGCGCATGCCCTTGCTAATCCATCAAAAGTGACATACTTTTCTCCGGAGATGTTGAATACCTGCTGGCTAGCTTTTTCATTACCTAGAACCTGAACAAAGGCCTTAGCCAAGTCCTGCAATTGCATACACATCTCATTATAAACTGTCCTATAAATTTTAAGAAATGAAAATATTATGAACACTGTTGGATGAATGTTTGCTAAAGCAAAATGAATTAGCAATATAGACATCAACCATAAATTTAGACAGAAGACAATAGAAGAATAGACTGGCTGGAAAAGAATGCTTTTGTTAACTTTAAACTCTGAGTTGCTTGCAAACTTCTGTTAACTTTAAACTGGAGTTGCTTGCAAACAAACTGTTTATTTGGTTATGTTAACTATGGAAACGAGAAATGAACCAAATTAGATATGAAAACTTCATAGACAGTAACTCCCATAAGAGATGCTTCTAGTTTTGCTAACCTTCACATGACCAAGTTGGGTTATTTGTACTCCTGAGCCTGGAATTGGAATGGGGCGACCTGCTTTCAATCGGTGAAAGAACCACTCTTCAACAGGGTTGTAGTTCAAGGGACCATATATGTAGACTGGCCTTATAGAAGTCCAATTCACGCCTTTTGATTCCAGTAAGGATTCTGTAGTAAGTTTTCCCTTGTGCCTGCTCTTTGGATCCACTGCATCGGTCTATAATCATGTGCTAAATGATTAGAATATAGCAATAAACACAAATAAAAAGACGGAACAAATCAGCAAACTGCATCTTTTGTGCAACTAACAGAGATGTGAATTCACAACAATGGCAGAATCACTTTTGACCACTAGAGAAGAGATTGAAAGAGAACACCACCCTAGGGTGTAATGAAGCTTCTGCTTTCGGTGTGTATAGTAAGCAGAACAGAATTTTAACTTTTCGATGCCAAAACTGGACTAGGAAAAGCAAGGCTAAGGTTGAACCGAAGGAACTAAAACAAAGAGGGTATTCTCATCATTTAACATGGAACTCATAGTTACTCATGAAGTAGTTCAACTGCTGATATATTCTGGATTTGTTCTCAGCCAGCAAAAGGAAAAGTTTCAGTCTTTTCAATAATGGCACTAGCAATAAGGTAACAATGCCGTTCAACAAAGAAGAGGGAGTAAACTTCGAAAATTTCGCATCACAGCAATGAAATACTATATGAAGTTAAATCATGAGTAACGCTAGCACAGTTTTTTCAATACATTTGGACAAACTATAAATAGTTTTCTCTTAAGAATTTCATTACATCCCAATGGACATTTAACTATGTTACCCATGTTCTTTCATGGAAATATCTTAAAATTTTCAAGGTGGTATAAAGCCCTTATGCATCACCAGGTTGCATCAAGGTCTTTGATTTTTAAGCATTCTAAAATAAAAGTATAATCATGACCCACCTCCGCATGTGGTAAAAGGTCAGATTTGAGATAAACACCAGCGGAAGAGCAGTATATGAACCTGAGAATTGGCAGAAAAAGATTTCCCAATTACAGACCAGGAAAACATTGAAAGGTTTTACTCATGAGTTTTCACATAAAAACATAATATGATATATGGATTAGTCTATCCATATATTTGGTGCTGATATTAATGCTAATGCTATAGTGAAGCATTTTATAGTTTCAAAGCTGTCTTTAACTTAAGCCATGGATTTCCCCTTATATTATGCAACTGAATATATTCATGTCATCATTCACATTTCTGTTCAATTTAACTCCTAGCAAGCCATATCCTGTTCCAGCACAACCATCAATCTTGCTGTGGACATCTGAACCGAGCATACTTAATAGTATTATAGTTCAAATGTTCAATGATTAACCCTATTAAAGACCTAATGAATTAAAATGATTACATGTATAGCATGATTAGACTCTACAAAATGTGTTGAACAGTGATGTTCAAAGCATACTGTTCTAGCTTTGGCAGTGCATCCAATATGGGTTCAACCTCATCTGCTTCTCGTCCTGAGATACGGCAAAAAAGAATTCAGTGTACTGAAGAAAAGAGAGCGAGATTTTTTATGTGCTTGTTAAAACAAATTGTATCCCAGTGGAAGGCAGTAAAGTGAAAATGGAATGCACAATAAGACTATATATACATACCGTTTATATCATAAACAACATCAAAACCTTGGGCAGAGAGACTGGATTTAACAAAATCAAAGTCCTTTCTGTCTCCTTTCAAATGCAAGATCTGTTAAATCATAAATAATAATAATAATAAAATTACGCACTTATCACATGCTAGTTGATTTGCTTCAAAAGGTAGCAACTGCAGTCTTCAACCAAGGAATAATTTCAAGATAGCATCCAAAATGTCTAGCAAATTTCTCAAACATTTATAATAATACCTTGGAAGAGAACTCAGCATATTCCTGGTCTGATTCACCCGGCAATTGTTGTGTGATTGGTGCTTTTCCCCTAGTAAACAAGGTCACCTGTGAAATGCACGTGATATGAGGTAAAAAATTACACGACACAACGAATTAGAAAAGAAAGCAAATAAGAAAACAGAAGACATGGGAGAATACTCATACCCGATGACCCTCTTTGACAAGGAGTCTCGACAAAAATACACCAATGAATCGAGTTCCTCCCATTATGAGAATGTTCTTCTCACCAGAGGCTGTAACTTGCAGTCCTTTTGGCTGCCATACCTTTCTTTTATACTGCAACATGCACATATCAACAGTTTTGTTATAATGCTTTTGCCGGCTTTTCAAGTTGACAAGAAACTCAAAATCTAGCAAACACCCACGTAAAGCAAAGTTGTTAACATATCAATGTAAAATTTATAAATTTGATGACTCAAGAAGTATAACACAAGGTTTCCAATATAGAACCGAACTTTTTAGACAGAAAAGATGTATCAGTGAAAAAAGAAGAAGCAAGACCTGAATTTGGGAGGGAAGTCTGGTGCCATTGAAGTCAGAAAGGGAAGAAGTGAAGAAAGAGAAAGAAGGCTGAGTTTTGTGCTGAACCACCACCAAGTTTGCCATGATGCTGATGCTGATGCTGCTACTGCTGCTGCCTTAGCTTCTGTATTTGGTATTGATTGGTGGTGGAAGTTTGGAAAGATTCTTCTTGGCCATATCTTTCTTTCATTCTTTGGTTCTCTCATTGTTACGGTTAGGATAAGACAATGACCCACTTCACTATAGTTATACGCATAGCCTCTCGTTTCTATATTCCACACCTCTTCTCATGTTGTTGTGGGAAAATTGCCATGGCTCTAAAATTTTTTAGGAAAAAAAAAAAAATAAGGGCGATTCTATGCGCGGTCCTTCTATCCTTGAGGACACCATGCCTGTTGAAACTCGTTACAAAAGGGTTGCACTCAGCATTCAGACCAGTGTTTTGAGCAATACAATCTCGCCAACCTGGACTTCTACGCAGTCCAGCTCAGCCCATCATAACTAATTGGGCCAATGGAAAGCTTGAAGTCTTGTTTCAAAACTTTCGGCCCATCTCAAATACGAGAACTTCTTTCACTAATCAATTGCCTCGCACGTTTTCGATCTACGACGAACGAAAACATAACCTTAGAAAACAATTCCGAGAGATACATTTCGATTGAAAAATTCTCTCGACGCAGATTTGGTCCTCAGCTTTGTCAAATTGTGAATTGGATTCTCATCATGGATCTCAACCAGGTGAGTTATAAACTTGTTTATCACTTTATAGTTAATTTGGCAATTGTTTCCTTATTTTTGTTTCTTTTTCTTTTATGTGATATGTTCTGACTACTAAAATTTAGATCTATAGTTTTTGGATTATTGAAATTGTACCGATTTGTTTGTTTATGGATATAATGAGATATTGGATGGAACCTCTGTTTGGTCCGTGGGAATCTGAACAGAGAATAGAAAATGCTAATGTGTTGTGCTTTCTCGCAGTAGTCTAAAGTTTTTCTATAATCGTGAATATTACGTTGCTTTAATCTCATTATAGCAGTGAATTTGTTGAGATTCAGCTGGGGTTTGATTGCTTGCGGACAAAGTGTGGGAATATACTCTGAAGTTTAAATTATTAAAGGATGGAAGAAAGCTAGAAAAAGCTAATTCATGGGAGACTTTTATTCACTATTTGGTTTGTATGAGGCAGATAACTTACTGCAGATTCAGGATGTTGTTTTGGGTGCTTTGTAAATTTTGTTGATTTCCTGGTCATTTGGATTATTCTTGAACCAGCTGCTGGGAGCATATTCTTAGCTTAAGTTCGACTGGTTTTTGGCAATTTAAATACCATGGTTCACTGCAACTATCTTGTGCAATGTTATTAATTCTGAGATAAGGGAGTAGTAAGCCAATCATTTTCCGGTTCCTTTGCGAGCTAGTGTTACTTTGCGTCAGTGGACCTATTAATATTTTAGTAGAATATTTGTTTGCTTGATGACTTTTCTCTTGAGTGCAAGAGTTGTGCAGCTGGTTGGGTAAGTTCAACAATTTCTGCCATGATGAAGTTTGATATCCCTCTCTGAATTTTGTGCATATATAAAGTCTTGAAAAGTTCTGCTCTCCAAATAAAAGTAGAACCTTTTGTATAACTTTTTGATTTATGCTTGTTGGTAATTAACCCTGGATTTTTGTCAAAGCAAAGTTAAATTGCTTAATTGGTTCTTATAATTAGTTATGCTTTTCCTGATATAGTTTTAATCATGTGCAGCCTCCTGGTGAAAATTATGCCAATCCAAGAACATGTTTCTTTCATGTTTTCTTCAAGGTACAGTATTATATCTGATCTAGTTATGTATCTTTGTTCTATAATCCTGTTTCATATCTCGATATCATGTTTCTTGTTTCTGGCAGGCTGCAGCTTTGGCATTCTACATACTTTCTGCCCTCTTTTTTGACAGCTTTGTCATAATTTTTGTGGTGACGGTTCTTCTTGCTGCTCTTGATTTTTGGGTCGTCAAGAATGTCAGTGGGCGTATTTTAGTTGGTTTGAGGTGGTGGAATGAGATAAATGATCTGGGTGAGAGTGTTTGGAAATTTGAGTGCCTTGACCAGGAGGTTAGTATTATCTATTTTGTTTAGTACTGTTTATCTTCTTTTCACTATACATCTTTCTTTTTTGAGATACAACTCGAACTTCTTGATAATTTTCTCTCCAGTAGTAGTGATAAATTGAGTCTCATGCATTCTTATCCTTGTTGTTGATGTAGTCAATGGCTCGAATGAACAAGAAAGATTCCTGGCTTTTCTGGTGGACTCTTTACCTTTCAGTAAGTGAATACTGTTTGACTTCAGCATGCTACCTAATGACCAAAGTGTACTACATATATGCATCTTGCAAAGCTTTAAAGAATCTATGCAAGAGGGAATCCTGGTAGATTTTGAAGTAAAATGTTAGTGATTTTTTTTTTTGGCAAGAATTCCCTATAAAGAATGTGAAACACCACAGAAATTGGTTGGGAAGATATATGGATGAACGTGTGGTGTTGCGTGTGTTTATCTAATATTACTGCTGGGACTTTCTACTTCTCCTTTTGTTGTATTTTGTGCGTTGAAGTGAATTTTGAAGTTTTTTCATTTTTTAATCATCTAGGCTGTTGCATGGATTGTGCTTGGAATATTCTCTCTCATTAGGTTCCAAGCTGATTATCTCCTTGTGGTTGGAGTCTGTTTGACGCTCAGCATAGCAAACATTGTTGGTTTTACCAAATGCCGAAAGGGTGAGCAGCTCCTTTTTCTTCTTTAGCATGATATATTCTTTGCACGACCATGATCTTTGTTATTATTTCTCTATAATAATAATGAAAATACTTGATGCTGTTTTCAGATGCTAAGAAGCAGATTCAACAATTTGCCTCCCAGACCATTGCATCACGATTCTCGTCTACCCTACAGTCAGCATTCAGTGTTGTTTGAGTTATTCACTAAGGAAGCTGAGAGCAAAATGGACTAAACTTGCTTGTGTAAGAGATGCTGAGAAGAGATGCGGCCTGTACAAATTTGCCAGTATTGGATTGACATATTTTTGAACTTCTTCGGGAAATTAGTAGATGCTTTTGTATTGACCTTTTGGAGTCCTAATATTTGTATAATGGAATTACAAGAAAATTCATTGATAAAATGACTGATTTTCTTTTTCTTTTTTTTTTCCATAAAAATTTGTTTTGTTATTTCAATCCTTGTTTTGGCTGTAATCAAGATTGAGCAAAATTGAAGTTTGTTTCCCAGTACTACTACATTTTTGGTGCAAAAATAAATTTATTAAGAAATATGAGAATAATTTTTGAAATGATATAACAGATTTGAAGTTTGAACATCACTGTTAAGAAATAATTTGATTTATATCTATATATTATTGTAAAATTTGATTATTGGCTTTTATTCATGGAAAAATTTTAACTGAAAAAGGAAAGAGAAATAGTATATAAGATTAAAGGATTATTTTCACTCTTTATTTTAAATTTATTGGCATACACCTGAGATATATATAATGATTTATTAAAAATCGTGACTTCATTTATGTAACAAATTTATTAAAAATTAAGGGTTTTAACTCATTTTTCATAACATTCATTTATATTTAAATAATTTAAAATATATTTAATTACTTAAAAGTTAAAATTTAATAAATTTAATTTTAATATGTATAATATTTGAAGATTAAAATAAGGGATATTAAGAGTTACCCCCCTCAATTTTGATAAAAAAAGAAATATCCCTCTAAACATTTGAGACAAAGAAATACCCCTCTGAAGTTTTAAAAGAAAAAAATATCTCCCTGAAGTTTGGATAAAAAAGAAATACACCCTTCAAGTAGGGGTGGGCACGGGCCGGGTCGGTCTGGGTTTTTAGAAACTCGGACTGAACCCGAAAATTTCGGATTTTAAATTTTTAAGACCGGACCGGACTGAATTTAAAAAGAACCTGGATCGAGGCCGGACAGGTCGGTTCGAGTCGGTCCGGTCCGGTCTGAACTTAAATTATATTTTAAATTTTTTAAATAAAATAAAGTTTAAATTAATTTTTTTTAATTTAATATATATAATTTTATTTTTAAAATACTTAATTTATTAAGATACTATTATATAATTAATTAATTTAATAAAAATAATAATTTTGGGTTCGGACCGAATTTTTCTATTAAAACCGAATTCGGACCGAAAATTTCGAGTTTTTAATTATTGAACCCGAACCGGACCGAATGACAGTTGAGACCAGACTGAACAGTATCGGTCCGAGCCGGTCCGGTTAGGGTTTTCGAGTTTCAGGCTTTTTTGTCCACCCCTACCTTTAAGTCATTAAAATCTATTCAAATGACTATTGTACCCTTAAGTTTTAAAAAACATATAAATATACTATTTCTTTTAATAATTATACCATTAATTTTTTTATAGTTTTTAAGAAAATGTATTTTATTTCCATAAAAATTTATCATTATAAACTTACATAAATTGACACAATTTTATTCTTATTAAATTATTTATTATGCATAAACTATTAAAATATATTTAAAATAATATTAATTTTAAAAAAATTTGTGTTTTATTTAATTATAAAATTGTGTTTTATAAATATTATTTTATTTATAAAAATTTAACATTATTTTATAATTAAATAAAACACAAATTTTTTTAAAATTAATATTATTTTAAATTTATTTTAATAGTTTATGCATAATAAATAATATAATAAGAATAAAATTGTGTCAATTTATATAAGTTTATAATATTAAATTTTTATGGAAATAAAATACATATTTTTAAAAACTATAAAAAAAATTAATGGTATAGTTATTAAAAGAAATAATATATTTATATGTTTTTTAAAACTTAAGGGTATAATAGTCATTTGAATAGATTTTAATGACTTGAAGGGGGTATATCTTTTTTATCCAAATTTTAGGGGGGTATTTCTTTTTTTTTTTAAACTTCAGAGGGTATTTCTTTGTCTCAAATGTTTAGGAGAGTATTTCTTTTTTTATCAAAATTGAGGGGAGTAACTCTTAATATTCCTTAAAATAATTAAAAATAATTTATAATTATAATTAATATTTATTTAAAATTAAAAATTTAATTTTAAATAAATATTAATTATGATACCTAATTCAAAACTGAAATTGTCAAGTTAAAAAGGCAGTTATTTTATATATTATGATTTAGAATTTGAATAAATATTATACATGAATAAAAATTAAATTATTATTAATTAAAATTTTAATTTGAATACATATTAAATAAATATAAATTAAAATTATCATTAATTAAATTATTAATTTTAACAAATAATAAATAAATATAAATTAAAATAGTCAAATTAAAATATCAATTTCATCTCTAATATATTTCGATATTACCACTTACATCTTTATTATTTTAAAATTATTTCTTTAGTCCCTGCCATTATAACATGGCTGTTAAATATTAGTATATTTTATTATTTGACACATTTGCCCTTAACTAAATTAAATTTATATTAAGTTTAAATTAATACAAAAAATATAAAAAATAAACTTATTTTTATTAAGACACTAATTGCTTTCATTTTTAATTTTAATTTTTTATTTTTTATTTTAACAAATAATTATTGAATAATATTTTTTTAAATTATAAAAATTTACAAAAACATATTCATAATTAGGCTTTATAAAACGTCTTATTCATAAACGATTTTTTACGAGAAATTTAGGTTTTATTATATTATTTTTAGTTAATTTTATTGTAAAATTAAAAAAATTCAAAAGAAATAAACTTATTTAGATTTTATTATTTTATTTTTATTTAATTTTATTGTAAAAACTAAAAAGAAATAAGTTTTTAGATTTATTATTTTTATTTTTATTTGATATTATTGTAAAAAATTTTAAAATGAAAAGAAATAAATTTATTTATATTTAATTATCTATATTTATATTTAATTTTATTGGAAAAATTTTACATTTAAGAATTTAATTCTTTTAGTTTTAGTAATTTTTTAATTTGAAATTAATTTTCATTAAGTAATTTTATCCTTAATATTTGTTTGAGTTTTTTAAAATTGATATTTATTTTATTTTATTTTTTAAAAATTAAGTGATATTATCATTATCAATGTAGGAATAATAATGTTATTTTAACTCAAAAATTAAATTTCTAAAGTTAATGTTATAATAGTAGGGATTAAAGGTGTAATTTTGAAATGGTAGGAATATAAGTAATAATATCGAAATATATTAAGAATGAAATTGATATTTTTTTAAATTAAAATTTTAATTTAAGTAAATATAAATTAAAATTATTGTTAATTAAATTTTAATTATTTTAATATTTTAAATATTATATAAATCAAAAATTAAATTTCTTAAATTTTAAATTTAAAAAAAATTAAATGTATTATAATAATTTAAGTAAAAATTGATTATCAACTAACTTTTTTTAAAAGAGGTAATTGTATATTTTCTTAAATTTTTTATTTCAGTATTGTAGTTTTAAATTTTGTAGAAAATATGTGTTAAAATCTCTTAAAAATTATCCCTCTATTTTCATGACAACGTGACTCTACTACCATAACAGGAATTAGATAGGTGTTTTAAATGCATAAAAGAATTAACTTTAATTTTTTTTATATTTTTCTTATTTAATGCAAATTATTTTTTTGTTGAAAAAAATGTTAGCCTTGGTGGCTGTGCGTTGGTTGCACCGAGGCGGCCTTTGTGGCTGTAAGAATGGCAACCTCGGTCGTGCGTTGGCGACGTGTATGGCAGCCTCATCACATGTAAGATAGTTTTGGTCGCACCACCTTCTCACTGCCACCACTATACAGTAGATTTAAGGTTTTTAGTTTTAATTAAGGTAAAATCATTTTATTACGCTCTGTTAAACGAAATAGTTAATTGCTATTATTTGGGATGGAATCATAACTTTTAATAAATTATATATATTAATAAATTTAGAATAAAATTAAAAATAATATAAATTAAATATTTATATTTTTTAAATTCATCTCGAGCACGTTTTTATCCATGTAACAAAATGATCAATAACTATATACTAATGAATTCGGATCCATGGTTTAATTTGTGCGAAATCTGTACTCTCTAAAAAGTTTAGAGATAATAAAAGAATGTAAAAGTGTCAACTTAGAATTGGTGAAATGTCAGACTGGGTGGAGAATTCTCTGCCCAAAGGGGAAATTAGAGTCGAGAATTCTATTTAAATAGAGGATTAAAAAATTCAATTGCACCCCTTGAAATAATCTTAATATATTTATTGACCACTAATTGGAAATATGCTGACAAAAACATCCTACTTAGATAAATATGCTCTACCACACGATTTTGCTAGAAAATCAGTTTACGGAGACACAGATGTTGCAGTGTATTTTTCTCCTCTCTGATTCCGGGTAAGATTCATCATCAAATCCCTTCCTTTCTAATTTTGTTCATTTCTCATCTGGGTTCCCTAAGTTTGCTCCTTTTCTTTATGGTGACTAAATCGACGGTTCTGAATTGAGCTGGAATAATTGATTAATTGATGTTGGAATTGTTACAGAGAGGTAATGCTGGAAAAACAGCTAACTGGACATCGCGTAGATCGATCAATATGTGATTGGTTTTGGGATCACGTTATTGCTCAAGGTGATTCCTTCAAGGTAGCTATAACTTACATGCTTCCGTTTTTACATCCGTGTTTCGTTTAATTTTCAGTTTTAATTGAATTCAAGTTGTTATAGTTCTTCCGATTCTGTTGTGTTGGAGTATACTTAATTCTTACTTGTTTGTTTATAGTCCATGCCCGTAATTGCTTCACCAACACATTACCTATTCCAAATTGTTCGCGAGGGAATTACCTTTTTAGCGTGCACCCAAGTTGAAATGCCGCCTTTGATGGGCATTGAGGTGAATGTTCGATCCATATGTGTTTTAGAACTTGGAATGTGATAATTTGTTGGTTGACAATGTTAAATCCTTGACCTTTATGCAAATATCTTAGTTTCTTTGCAGGGTCGCGGATATCCTATCAGACTACCTTGGTGGGTTGAATGAAGATTTGATCAAGGACAATTTTGTCATTGTTTATGAGGTATTTCATATTTGTGCTAAGTATTCTTCCTGCACCTATTCTTTTCCAACTTATATTAGATACATTCTGCAATATAGATAAGCAGGTAGCTATAAAATTGTGCAATGCTAATAACCTTTTATAAAATATGATAGATGAGGGGAAAGCTGCAGGTTAACAATTTTCATCCTTTCTTTAATTTCCTATATTATTGTTTCGTATCATTATTTTGGCTATTTAATGAAAGTTAACTTTCGCTTGTATTGTTTTATGAGTAAGCTGTTTTTGTATTGATTGACCAATACACTTATTACAACTGGCAGCTTCTGGATGAGATGATAGACAATGGCTTCCCTCTCACTACAGAACCCAACATCCTTAGAGAAATGATAGCTCCTCCAAATATTGTTAGCAAAATGTTGAGCGTTGTGACTGGCAACAGCTCCAATGTGAGCGACACCCTTCCAGGCGCAACAGCATCTTGTGTCCCATGGCGAACAACAGACGTGAAATATGCTAACAATGAAGTTTATGTTGATCTTGTCGAAGAAATGGATGCAATTATAAACAGGTGTGTAACTACCCTTATATTTGCCATCTAACTCTCCTTTTTATTGTTAGTACTTCAGCGAGGGACTAATGAGCTTGGGTTATTTCCGTTTCATGTGGTTTGATTAATTGTGTCAGTTGGCTATACATGTTTCATATGCATCCTGCAAAGGTTTTTGTACTCCAACCGCTAAGCAATATCTCTCTTTTGTATGCACTGCTTAGGGATGGGGTCCTGGTGAAATGTGAGATTTCTGGTGAAGTTCAAGTGAACTGCCTTCTTTCAGGTCTTCCTGATTTGACTCTTTCTTTTACAAACCCATCTATCTTAGATGATGTGAGATTTCATCCATCTGTTCGTTTTCGACCTTGGGAATCCCATCAAATTCTGTCATTTGTGCCTCCTGATGGGCAGTTTAACCTCATGAGTTACAGGTATGTAGTGTTTAGGCGGAATCCATGCTTAGTTATGTGCTTCTTTTGAATGAAAATGTTTGATACTTTCTTGGTGTTATTAGCCCTAGTAATGTAGTCTCATGCAATGAAGTAGGGAATAAAAATGTTTGATTGATCTATTTGGGTCTTCATATAAGGATGCATTAGTTTTTTGTTTGTTGGCTGCCTTTCCCACATTGAATATGTAGTTTATTTGACAAAAGTCATTCACTTATATGCAGGGTTAAAAAGTTGAAAAGTACCCCGATATACGTAAAGCCACAGATAACTTCCAATGCTGGAACATGTCGCATCAGTGTGATGGTTGGAGTACGAAATGATCCTGGAAAGACAATTGACTCCATAACGCTGCAATTTCAACTACCTCCTTGCATTTTATCAGCTGATCTGACTTCAAATCATGGGACAGTGAATATTCTTTCTAATAAGGTACTTCTGCTGAATTATTGGGATACATCTCCATATCTCTTCATCTGGAAGAATCATAAAGTGTGTTTTTACCGCCACTCAAATGCTCGATTTGTCACTCAGTACATCTCTGTATGGAATATTGGTAGTTAAAACATAAAAGCCAAATAGAAATCTTTTGGTTGATGATGACAAGTTCCTTTTTTAAGGAAAAAAAAAATGGTTGAATTTGATTGTTTATTGTTGGCATTTTTGTGCAGATTTGCACTTGGTCTGTTGGACGTATTCCGAAAGATAAAGCCCCTTCATTGAGCGGAACCATGGTCCTTGAGATAGGAGTGGAAAGCCTTCACGTATTTCCCACATTTCAAGTAGGTTTTAGGATTATGGGTGTCGCCCTGTCTGGTCTGCAAATTGATAAACTGGATCTAAAGAATGTACCTAATCGTTTTTACAAAGGTTTTCGAGCTCTCACACGAGCCGGTCAATTTGAAGTGAGGTCATGATGCTGTTGTTTGTGTCAAGATGAAATTCAGGTTTTTTATGCTACTAGAAGAAATCTTGTTGTGTATGACAGTACTGTATTGTTTGTTGAGAGCCACTGTAATTCATGAAGTTTGACCATTCCCGGAATGAATACGAGGAATCTACTTTTTTCTTCAACATGAAATGAGTGGTTTGATAATTTTACCATTATCCTCAAAATATACATGAAGAGAGAACGGAAAATTTTGGTATTCCTCTATTTCTATACATGAAATTAACCTAGTAACCAAGTCCAAATTTGGCCAGTATGAATCATACTTCATCTAAGATTTCCATACAACTTCTACATCCCATATTAAAGTTGGCACCTGGCTTCAACAGCCGCCAGTGCTGAGGCCATGCTGCTGTAGCTGCAACGGCAACTGCCATAGGATACCGATCAATTCAGAAATAAACTTATCAACTCATATTTTTGTTATCCTTTTTCTTGAAACTGGTCAAAAAGTACTTGATAAAGGGACACAAGCAGGGTCTTGTTCAGCTAGAGAAATTTAATTACTTTTAACGGGGATCGTACATAGACTCCGAAGCAACAAAAAAGAGAAACTCATTGCACAGTTATGTTGATAATATTCCCCAAAGAATTGTAAAAAACCATCAGTGTTACAGGAGCACATGTTACAAATGATCAATAAACATAGCAAAAGTAGGAGCAAACCTTGTGGTATATAATCTAAAACAATCAAGCAGAAACCTTATTTACTCTGAAGGAATCAATAACTTGGCGAAGATCATTTTCCTCGTCCACAAAAACATTTTCTGGTGTTTGTAACCTCAACTCATATAACCTGTTGTTTTCAACTCCAATAACAGAAAGATATCTCCGGTTCCATTCCAAACTAACGACTCTATCTCGTGGCATCACTGCTAACTCATTGTTGTTTGCATATGACTTTATGTTCACCTGATAGCAAGCAATTTCAATGCGTACAATTTAAATTTACTTCTAAATTGCCCAGAGAGGAAACGTAAGCAAATTTAACAGCAGCAGCTTGAGCAAATCAGATATAGCATACCTCAACTAGATAATAGAGCTTTCCATCATCTGCAACCCTTGAGGATGTGGTAAGAATATTTGATTCCCGCCTGACTCCGAGTCTTGTAGACATGAATTCTGTCAAATATTGCTTAAGTACTTTCTTTCCAGCTTCTTCAGGAGGACCCAAGTCTTCAACACTCTTGTACCTGGAAGATGAAGGAGAGGACAATTCCACAGAAACATTCTCATCAAGGACATAAGGATCTCTGAAGAATATGTCCGCTCCAGCACCTCGGACTTGAATCCAGTTCTGAGGGTACTTGAATGAATAACCATCAAAGGTATCTATGTATTCCCTGAACCCAACAGATTGTTGAGCAAAGGCAGTGTTGTGGAAACCAAAATCTGAGAAGATATAACTTGAGAAGATCAATGCCATTGCATTCCTCCTTGGAACTGCAAAAGCTTTAGTCTGATTATGTAAAGAAAATGTCTAGTGAGAAGCCAATTACAGGTTCTTTAGCATGTAATTTTGCATGAACTTCAGTACACCATCTACCCTATTTCAAAATGATTTCAACTTTGTTCTAGTTTTATTTTTCTGGAATGGGATTAAGTCGGTGTTATTTCAATCCTGTTTTAAATTTACACGATATTTGCAAGAAAAATAAAATCTTGAATTCAATCCTTATATTATCACAAACCATAAGAGACATGAGGTGAAGAATTAGTGGAAACAATAATATGGTAAAAGAAATGGCAAAAGAAGGAAAAGAAATGGGTTATACCAGATGACTCTCTTTCACAAAAAATCTGGACAATTTCTTCTCACTTGTTGCTGTTACATGAAACGCAGCTACTTTCGGCTCTGGAGTCTGCTGCCACAGGATTTGGGAATGAAGTCTGGCGCCATTGAAGCCTGAAAGAGAAGTAAGAATAGGGAAGGGAGGGTTTGTTTGCTGCTGCAGCATCACCAAACTCGCCATGTTCACTCTCTCTATGGTGTTAGGATTTTTGAGAGATTTTGGCTCTGCCCATTTGCCCAAAATTTTTCTTTTCTTACGGTTTGGATAAGAAAACAATGACCCACTTCACTTTTTGAGTTATGTCCACCACCTCTCATTTTCACTTGCATGACCTCATCAAACCCAACCTCTCAACACAATGGTATAGAGATAGGGACGAGGGGATAGAGTTACGGTTGTGGAAATAAGATAAGATGATGTAGCTTTGAAACAGCCAAACTTACAAATAATAAATCAGAATGAAATTACTTACCTAGCTGAAAATTGAACAAGCTACGCTAGAATTTTAGAATTTGGCTTATGCAATTCTTCACAATCCCACTTGGAAACATGTAGCTTGAAAATTTGTTTCTACGCTCAAATTGTGTCCTCTAACTTTTCCCAATGTTGAAAAGCCACGAGGTTTTTGTTCCATTCGCAAAAAACCATGTGCTTGTTTAAAATACTTGGCTGTGATTTGACGACAACCATTTTGTTGATTGACAAGGAATGCTACCATGGAGATAGATTGTCGATAAGAACTAAAATTACGTTCGAATTTCAATTTTTCTTTCACTTTTCCACCTGGAAATGAAGTTGGTTTGTAGTTTGTACACGTCAGATTTAGACTGTTGTAATGAAATGAACAGCACGGGAGCCAAAACCTCCACAAAAAAGTGTGAAACGTGGCAAGATGTGAATGGTAGAAAAGAACCATAGTTTTTTCAGTGGAAAAAGAAATGGATAACAATTTTCCTTACACGTCAGCAGCACTATCTCCCTCGTTTGGTCTCCACTCTATGTTCTTCACAATTTCACTTTCAGATTGCAGGTTCAGACATAAAAAAAACCGAGAGCCACCAGATGCAAGGCCACTATGAAACTTCACATTTATAGCATAACATAAAACTTATTTTTATTTCATTTCTTTTTAATGAGAATCCTGGATAGATATACTTAAAAACGGTAAGAGGAACATTTTTCTATGAGAAAAATATACAAATCATATAATTAAAGTCACTATTTGCTGAATCATAAAGAAATTATTTCTTTTTTCCACTCACCATGATCAAGGATATAACATAATCTTCCATTGAAGCCAGAAAGGTGTTCCTTATCTGCTTTGCTTTTCTTTTGCTTTTGGTGCAATGCACTAATTGGAAAATCCTCATTTGATTTGACGAAATCATGCAATTAATTAATGGTTTATTTTTGGCGAGTTGACTTGGAATTATGACATGCCTAAAGTTTAAAAGCAGTTGAAATATAAAACCCTGATATTAAATCTTAATATCCTATTTTAAACCTTAATATCCCTCTCTCCTCCATAAAATATTTTAAATAAAAGATTAAAAAATAAAAATAAAATTATTTTTGCCTAAACCAAAATCAACGCCTCTATATAAAAGCAACCTCTTCTCTTTGCAACCACCCTTCCTTCCCTTTTCCAAAACTTTAGATACCATTTTCTCTCAACAAATCCTTATCTCAGATCACCAATCTAATATTTCTCTTCCTATTTATGCAAGGTTTAAATTTATCTTCTCTAAATCTTTTATGATTAACCTAGTGTATGCATAAAGATTCATAACTTATTTGTACTGCATGCTTACATAATTTGTTGTTGTCCTTGTTGTAGTTCAATCGAATTCATCACTTAGTGTTGTTGTTGTTCATTCGAATTCGTCATTCCTTGTTATGAATACCATCAACCTTCTGGGCAATTCTACCATGAAGCTTTCTGGTAGGTTTCTAATCACTCGTGGGAACGCTTCATTTTCTGCCTTCCCACCTATCAAACACCACAATCGCCATAATTTATCCATCAATTCATTAACTCTTGGGTTCAGTTTTGATCGAAGCAATAGAATGCAAGCATACCCTTTTAAAATCTCAGGCTTTCAACGCATGTTCAAAAATACCCAGAAGTCTTCCCCAGTTTTTAGCCGCAGTTTTGGCCATTCAAGGCCTTTTAATGTTGTTTCGGAAAAAAGTAGAGGTCTGTATGTTTCCGCCTCTAGTGTAGCTTCAAAAGTTTCAAACTATTCAACCTCTGTTGAGACTCGTGTGAATGATGCAAACTTTGAGAGAATTTATGTTCAAAACGGTATAAATGTTAAGCCTTATGTTGAACGAATTGATAAGGATGAAAACATTGTGAGAGAGCAAGAATCAATCATTGAAGTTAACAACTATGAAGGAGTTCATGAAGACGATTTAGAGGGTGTTAATGGATTAAAGGTGGAAAATCCTAGGAGAGATGAGACTGATATTGAAAAGGAGGCATGGAGGTTGCTTCAAGAAGCTGTTGTGACGTATTGTGGAAGTCCTATAGGGACTGTGGCGGCTAATGACCCTGGCGATAAGCAACCGTTGAATTATGATCAAGTGTTTATTCGTGATTTTGTGCCTTCAGCTTTGGCTTTCTTGCTTAAAGGAGAAGGAGAGATTGTCCGGAATTTCCTCCTTCATACCTTGCAATTGCAGGTGATAATTAATGATTCAATTGTTTTTTGTTGTTTGGTTGCAATTTGTTATTTGTATATGTCGATCTCGTTATGCATATACATACTTCTGTTTGATTATGAATTATTAATGAAGCTTGTGTCGAAGTTGTCATCTAATGTTAACTAGGTAGTGAATAATGCCTTTTTATTTTGCATTATATTAATTTATATGTTTGAAATACAATCTTAAGAGAGAGCATAGTAGTTTAAAAGATAGTTCGATGATTTTGGTGATGCCTAGTTGTTGGATGCAAACTTGCTTCATAAGTGATCAATTTCTGCAGCCAGAGCGTTCATGAAGTCCTGGTTGAGAATTAATAGGAGGGTTTTTTCCCCTTTGGGATTTAGAATAGTTTTAATGCTAATATTAGTTTGGCAGCAAGTTGACTATATTTGTTATTTGCAACAAATGCTTTGCAGTTCCACCAGAGATGAAATATTATGAGCTTTTCTGGCTTTATGATTTTTTCGGGGTGGGAGATGGTGGAGGATGGTTGTTATCACTGTTATAACTGGTCTTATTGTCAGTTTTCCATGTTATCAGACTATCTCGCTTTTCTGCTCCTTGGTTCTGGAGTTGGTTATCTATTTCTATCAGTCATATGCTATTGAATCTTATTTATACACTAGCTGATATAATTGAACTTACAATGATTTTCTCATGGTAGAGTTGGGAGAAAACAGTGGATTGCTACAGCCCAGGGCAGGGACTGATGCCTGCTAGTTTCAAAGTCAGAAGTGTGCCTCTCGACTGCAATAAGTTTGAAGAAGTTCTAGATCCAGATTTTGGTGAATCAGCAATTGGCCGTGTCGCTCCAGTGGATTCTGGTTAGCATGCATTGCAACTTTATATTGATGCCAATAATATGTTGTTTTTACTTTTTATCTTTGAAAGTAAGGCTGTTATACTAATAGTGTTGTCAGCGTTGTGCTTTTGTAATTTCCTCACAGAGTTTCTGTTTGGTGATAGCATTAATTGACTCATCTGTCTGTTGGTTTTTATACCTATCTCGTAGGTTTGTGGTGGATTATTTTGCTGAGGGCATATGGAAAGATCACTGGTGATTACGCATTACAGGAAAGGGTGGATGTTCAGACAGGCATAAAATTGATCATGAACTTGTGTTTAGCCGATGGTTTTGATATGTTTCCTTCTCTGCTAGTCACTGATGGCTCGTGCATGATAGACCGACGAATGGGTATACATGGTCACCCCCTTGAGATCCAAGTGAGTTTAAATCGCTTCGTTTCTCTTGAACTGCTTATTAACAGGATGTGTAGATTGTGTTTCTACTTTCTGTCTTCACAATAAAATAGTAGAAGAATACTTTGTGTAATTCATTGCCTCAATCAATTGGACTTTACATGGTGTGGCTGCTTTTTGGAAATTGTTAATATCATTTTATTCTTGCTTGAGATTATTTATGCTATTAGTTGGCCTTATGGACATAATTTTACAGGCCTTGTTTTATACAGCCTTGCGATGCTCCCGTGAGATGCTTGCAGTAAATGATGGATCCAATAATTTAGTTCGAGCTATCAATAATAGACTTAGTGCACTGTCATTCCACATCAGAGAATATTATTGGGTGGACATGAAGAAGGTCAATGAGATATATCGATACAAAACAGAAGAGTACTCCATGGATGCAATCAACAAGTTCAATATTTATCCTGAACAGATTCCCTCATGGCTAATGGATTGGATACCGGAGGAAGGTGGATATCTGATTGGCAATCTACAACCAGCTCATATGGATTTTAGGTTCTTCACACTTGGAAACCTATGGTCCATTGTTTCTTCTTTAGGTACTCCAAGACAAAATGAGGCTATCTTAAATCTTATTGAAGCCAAATGGGATGATCTTGTGGGGCATATGCCTCTGAAGATATGCTACCCTGCTTTGGAGGGCGAAGACTGGCGTATAATCACTGGCAGTGACCCAAAGAACACGTGAGTTCTCCCTCTATGTGCACTAACACTTGCACAGACAAATACATTGTCCATCTCTGTTCTCTAAAAGTTTTTGCTGAAATGATTGCTATAGCTAAAGATCTCATGTTTGACTTGAAAATTTTCATCCACACTGAAATATATATTTTTTGATGGATCCATGCAGCTCTTGGTCATATCATAATGGCGGATCTTGGCCAACACTTTTGTGGCAGGTAATCTCAGATATTATTAACATATATTGATTTGGCTTTTGAGGAATGGTTATTACGTATTGATTTTATTATGAATTGGCTGTTGTAATGCCAGTCCTTGTAGAATTGTTGGTCATGATGTTGATAAAAAAACTCATTTTCACAGGGTCCATCGATAGCTCATCTCTTTTCATGCTAAATAACACCTTCCTTCCATTTGTAGGGGGGATATATCTGTCTAATAGTTTCACCGTCCTTTCTCTTCTATTCCTTCACTATTCACTATGGATTTGAGCATTGAAAGGTGTCAGTTTCTGGGTTCATTTGTTAAGCTGGCCAATTTTACTCCAGAGTCAATGAGTCAATGATGTAATGATATCAAAAGTAAATACATGATACACAAGACAGGATAATTGCTCTGATTATATATGCAATTTTCGGAAATAGAAGTTACACCTATAACCGATGTGGTTTGGATGTCCTCAGATATGTGCATTGCAGGTGTTGTCAGTTTCTTTTGAACGCCATTCTTTTAACTAAGCTTCTCTTTCTAATATGGTTACCTCTGTTTCAGTTCACATTGGCATGCATCAAGATGGGAAGATTAGAATTAGCCAAGAAGGCAGTTGCCATGGCTGAGAAGAGGCTCTCAGTTGACCGTTGGCCGGAATACTATGACACACGAACTGGGAAGTTTATTGGAAAACAATCCAGACTTTTTCAGACATGGACTATTGCTGGGTTCTTGACATCAAAAATGCTTGTGGAGAATCCAGAAATGGCTTCCCTGTTATTCTGGGAGGAGGATTATGAGCTTCTTGAGATCTGTGTTTGTGCACTTAGCAAGAGTGGGCGAAAGAAATGTTCTCGCGGTGCTGCAAAGTCTCAGATTCTTGTCTAAAAGGCACTGTCCTTAAAGGCAAGAGTCCCTCTATACTGTACAGCCGCACAAGTTTAGAGCAGAGTAATAATAAGTTTGAAGAACAGTTCTCATCAGACTCAAATTGTAACATACATCATTTTTTTGTATTACTGTATAATGATCATAGTATATTTCCATTTTCATCCGATGGATGAATCATTAGAAATGACTTTTGTAGAGGGAGCTCCAAGACAATGTAATGGATTTCCCATGATCATCTGTATGTATTTGTTGTTTTACAGTGGTTATAGAATTCAAATCATTTTTATACTATAACACAGTGGATTCTTTTATTGCTGAATTGGTTGTATCTTTTGGAAGATTTTCACCTTGTTATCAATAAATTGTGGTTCATTAAGTGATGATACTGGGACTCCAAAATATCCATTATAGCATTAACTTGCATTGAGTTGCGTTTTTAAGGGAAGGTGCCCATGTCCCATCAAACTTTTTTCCATTTCTAAAGCGAGCAAGAATCAAATTTTCGAATATGCGTTCAAGTTTTCGACTTCACACGAAGAGAGTCGAATCAACAACGATTGTGTACTTATTGAACTAGAGTACAAGACATTCAAGCTTGTGACGCTCCTAACACGAAATGAAAACATAAATGAAACACAATCGAATTTTATTGAACTCTGTCTGAACTTTGTCTCTCTTTCTCTTCATAGTTAGCGCCGCCAAAAGAGCTTCTGTTTAATGAGAACTAAAAAACTGTTATCAGCTGCCACTACTTTTCGCCTTCATAAAAATAAAATCCCACCCATAATTAAAGAATCACTCCAATCAGTCAAGAAATCCTCTGTCCAATCAAGCCCACCATTAATACCGAAGGGTCCCTCCGTTTTAGCCACGAGTCTTATCAATTCGTACTTCGAAAAAGGCCTAATCAAGGAAGCACGTATGTTGTTCGATGAAATGCCCGAGAGAGATGTGGTCACATGGACGGCCATGATTGCTGGGTATACGTCACTGAATTATCACACACAAGCATGGGTCATGTTCGTCGAAATGGTGAGAAATGAAGTAAATCCAAATGCGTTTACTTTATCAAGCGCGTTAAAAGCTTGTAAGGGCATGAAGTGCCTTATGCATGGGGCTTTGGTTCATGGGTTAGCTAAAAAGAAAGGCTTGGAAGGTTCTATGTACGTTGATAATTCACTCATGGACGCGTATGCTACGTGTTGTGTTAGCATGGATAATGCATGCATGGTCTTTGAGGACATGAAGGTTAAGAATGCTGTATCATGGACTACATTGATCGCTGGCTACACTCATAGAGGTGATGGCCATGGTGGACTTCGAGTCTTTAGACAAATGTTATTTGTAAGTTGAAACAGTTATAATTGTAGTAAAAACGTGAATCTTCACTTTTAGTTTTATTTCTAATATATGTTGCAGATTTAGTGTACTATATAATGTTCTATTTTGTGGCAAACAGGAGGAAGTAGAAATGAACCCATATAGCTTCTCGATTGCAGTTAGAGCTTGTGCGTCAACTGGGTTGGTTGTTTTTGGCAAGCTAATACATGCAGCAGCGACTAAACATGGGGTTGGATCCAATCTTCCAGTAATGAATTCTATACTGGATATGTATTGTAGGTTTGGCTGTTTATCTGAGGCAAATCATTACTTTCATGAAATGACTGAAAAAGATCTGATTACGTGGAATACGTTAATAGCTGGATATGAAAGATTGGATTCCAGTGAGTCTCTCAATATATTTTCCAAAATGGAGTCAGAAGGATTTAGTCCAAATTGTTTCACATTTACTAGTGTTATGGCTGCCTGTGCTAATTTGGCGGTTTTGAGTTGTGGACAACAGGTTCATGCTGGAATTATTAGCCGAGGCCTTGATGGAAACTTGGCATTGGCTAATGCCCTTATTGATATGTATGCCAAGTGTGGAAACATATCTGACTCCCAGAAAATTTTTAGTGGAATGTCTGATAGGGATTTGGTTACTTGGACTTCAATGATGATTGGTTATGGAGCGCATGGATATGGAAAAGAGGCTGTTGAGTTATTTGATGAGATGGTTAAATTAGGTGTCAGACCCGATAAGATTGTGTTTATGGCAGTTCTGAGTGCTTGCAGCCATGCTGGACTGATGGATGAAGGCTTGAGGTATTTCGAATCAATGATGAGTGATTATAATATCAATCCAAATCAGGAGATATATGGATGTGTAGTGGATTTGCTAGGCCGTGCTGGGAGAGTTAAGGAGGCATATGAACTGATAGAAAGTATGCCGTTCAAGCCTGGTGAGTCCATTTGGGGAGCACTGCTCAGTGCTTGTAAAGCACATAAGCTACCAAATTTGGGCAAATTGGCAGCAGGGAGATTATTGGATTTGAGGCCTAATATGATGGGGACCTATGTGATGCTGTCAAATATTTATGCAGCTGAAGGTAAATGGGGTGAGTTTGCAAAATTGAGGAAAATTATGCGAGGAATGGGGAGCAAGAAAGAGGCTGGGAGGAGTTGGATTGAGGTAAGGAATCAGGTTCGTAGTTTTGTTGTAGGTGACAAGATGGGTTCTCATACACAGTACGTCTACAAAATTTTGGATTTATTGATCAAGCATATGAAGGAAGCAGGCTATGTGCATGACATAGATTGCTTGATACATGATATTGAAGATGGAACTTGAAAAGAAGTGGAAACTGAAGAGCTTAGAAGACCTCAATTAGGATTACTGATGGAAGTGGAAGAGTTTCAGATACCTTTTGTTCCTCATTATTAACTTTATGTTGACTAGCATGGAAGATAACGTATGTTAGAGAGTTGGAATTCTTTGGCAGACGAGTTTCATTTACATTTTAAAGCCAATAGAAGAAGAAATGGTTTATGATGAAGGTGACATTCAACAACATTGTACATTTGCAGATCTAAAATATTCTTTCTAAATAATTCGAGCAACACATGCACATTAAGAGCAGTCTCATTTTCTTCAGTATAACACTACAATTCAGGATACAGATAGGGAGGGATAAATTGCTTGACATCTCTGCCGGTAATATTCAGAATACCATTAGAACACAAAATTTCACTACACAGTCACGAGTGCGGTTTGAACTATTGATTTACGTAATTAGATGGAACTGAACTGTGCTATTTATTGCAGAATACAGCATCGAAAAATGAAGGGTGAACTTCTCTCCAGCGAACCGTTTCATCAGAAAAGAATGGTGATGAATTTCTGCAAGAGGATCTATCTGCAAATCTGCAAACATAAAACAGAAGTGTAGTCGAATTAGCAACAGTAAATAGGCAACGGCATTAAAAAAAGACAACAATTGTACTCTCAGGATTCATTTTAATTATCTTACCAGGACACATTGAAAGTTCATCAGCAATGATTTCCATCAAAATAATCCCCAACTGATGGTCTGATCTCCCATATTTCTCTTTACTTTTGCATGACTGAACAGAATTCATACAATTGAAGAAGCTTTTAGAGAGCAATTCGTCTCAGTGTGATTATTTACTACCAGTAATCCATGCACGAACAAGAACCTTGCTTAAAATGGTGAAAACGATGACGATCTCTCACCACAATTTCACGATCAAAAGCTCTGGAAATGAACTTTGCTGCAGTGTGACAGTCGTTACATATTCGCAGATTCTTCATTATCCTTATTGGGGTTGGTGGACTTATAGTAATAAGACCAAAGGCGATAGCAAGCTTCTCACTATGTCTAAATAGAATAGTTTCCTTTTCTTCTTCATCAATGTCAAGCGCAACTTCATGCGTGTCTGGTGCATAACCTTCAATCTTCAATTTTTCAGCCATTTCATCTAACATATACTCAATCTCATTTATCAGTGGATGTCTTCTATCTCCTGCCAGGAACTCGTGAACTGTTCCATTTGCTTCAATCATGCTACAGCCCGGGATTTTTACCACGCCACGTTGCACCATGATCCCTCTTACCTGGAGAACATCGTCCCAATTACCTCTTGAAGCGTGTATGTTTGAGAGTAATACATGGAAGCCATCATGATCAGGCTGAAGCTCAACAAGTTTTCTTCCTACTCTCTCGCCCATTTCATGGTCACCGTGTTTCTTACAGGCCCCAAGCAAGGCACCCCAAGTTGCAACATCCGGTGACATAGGCATACTTTCAATGAGTTTCTCTGCTTCTTTGAGCATACCCGCACGCCCAAGAAGATCAACCATGCATCCATAATGCTTAATATTGGGTGCTATTCTGTGCTCTCGAATCATAGAATTAAAATGAAGGTGCCCTTCATCTACTAAGCCCATGTGTCGACAAGCCCCAAGAACCCCTATAAAGGTTATCTCATTAGGCGCTACACCACAATTTTTCATCTGTGAAAACATGTCAAGTGACTTGTCTACCAACCCATTCATTGCCAAACCAATGATAAGTGCATTCCAAGTAGAAACCCCTTTTTCCTCCATCCCATTAAAGACTTCCAATGCATTTTCCACACAACCAAGTTTCATATACATGTCTATAAGAGTTGTACCGAGAATGATATTAATCTTTAGTCCATTCTTCCGTATGTAGGCATGAATCCACTTGCTTTGATCAAGAGCAGCCAAGTGAGTGCAAGCTGAGATGACACTCACCAAGGTGGTCTCATCAGGCCTAACACCGAGAAGCTGCATCTCCATGAACAACGCCAAGGTGTCATAGAATCGGTCATGTTGAGCATAACCCGATATCATCGCACTCCAAGAAACAACATCCTTATCAGTCATGGTATCAAATAAACCCCTGGCTTTTTCAACTGAGCCGCATTTTGAGTACCCAGATATCATGGAATTCCAAGATACCAAGTCCAAGCTGTAACCTGCATCAAACAGTTTTTCAGCTGATAATATTGCCCCACAGCTTGAATACATCTGAATTAATGCATTTTGAAGATTAACATAAGATTCGACTCCAATCTTCACAGCTAAACCATGGATCAATGTCCCCATCTTAACGACTGTTAAACGTGCACAAGCGGAAAGAATAGTGACCACCACAACCTCGTCCACCATAACTCTATTATTAATCATTTTCTTGAACAACACCAAGGCGGCCTCGTACATCTCATTCTGCTCATAACAAGAAATCAGTGCACTCCACGACACTAAATCTTTCTTAGGCATTTCATTGAACAACCTACAGGCGTCAGTCACATTGCCTTTCCTACCAAACAATACAATCATGGAATTCGAAGCAATTATGTTCCTTTCCGGCATTCTACGATAGATAAACTTCGCTTCATCTACATTTCCCACATTAACATAGCCTGCCAAGATCGAATTCCATGAAACCAAATCCAATACAGGACTTTCATCAAAGAGTTTACGGGCATCACTTAAATTCCGACAAGCAGCATACATATTAATCAACGTATTATTCACATACACATCTGAATCAAAACCTACTTTAAAAATATGATCATGAATCGACATCCCTTCAAAAACAGATAATCGAAACGCACTAGCTTGAACTAGAAGTGGGTAAGTGTAATTATCCACCCCCACATTGTTATTCAACATCAACTTGTACAAATACATAGCCTTTTGTGGAGAGTTTCTCTGAATATAAGCTCTCATCATGGTGTTATAAACGAACCCGTTTGGGTTGTCAATGACAGTGAAGATTTTAAAAGAGAAGTTGATGTCAATAAAGGGTAGTAAGTCAGTGGAGAACCTAAGAAGTCTACTTGCAGCAAAGGTGTCTGTGATAAAGCCTGTGAGAATCATCTGAGAAAGAATTTGATTGAATTGTTTGAAGTTTTGACATTTCTGCAAATGGGTCTCCAAAACAGAGAGTTTTATGGTTGGTTCGAGGATTGGTTTTACATTCACTGAACATTTGATGTTATAAGACAGATTGGCCAATTTTGTTGCCAAAGTCATAGAGTAAATGAACAGAGATGAATCTTGCAAGGATGCTAAACTCGGTTTACAGGAGAAACGAGAGAGCAGAAGGGAAAAATAAAACAGTTTTTATTTATTTTCTTTCTAATTAAAAAGGTAAAAACGCTCTTTAATAATAAATATGCACAAAAATTATATAAAAGAAAACCCATATTAAAAAACTATTTGTCTTCTATTGTGAGGAGACCCAATCGTTCTCCCTCTCCCGCCAAAAGTAAACCCTAACCAGATAGAAATGCCTCGAAAACCCAAAGCCAAACCAAAACCCACCGGCGAGAGGTCGGACACGCCCTTCCAAGCAGGCACACCGGTCGAAATCTCCTCGAACGACCTCGGATTTCGTGGGTCATGGTACACAGGAACCATAATTCGCCGGGCATCCTCAAAAAACCGTACAAAGTACTTAATTGAATACACTCATTTGTTTGCTAACGAATCTGGGGCCAAAAACTTGAGAGAAACTGTTGATTTCGACCAGCTGAGGCCAGCGGCGCCAAGAGAGAAGGAGAGAGAGTTCAAGTTTGGTGAAGAAGTTGATGCGTTTTATAATGATGGGTGGTGGGAAGGAGTTATAACTGAGGTTAAAGATGGTAAATTTGCTGTGTATTTTAGGAATTCCAAAGAGCAGATTAGGTTTTCCAAGGAAGACTTGAGGTTGCACAGAGAGTGGATTGCAGGCGAGTGGAAACCTCCTTTGGAAGAAGAGATTGAGCGTGAGGTTGGTTGCTTTTGAATTTATGTTTGTTGGAATATATTTTGCATGTTGAATTGTTGAGTTTTGGAAGGAAAATGGGTGGTTTTTAAGAATAGATGACAACATTGTTAAGGGTTTTGCTTAAAAAATAGTTCACATTTCCAGTTCTAGGGTGCTTGCAAGGGAGGACGATGGATTTTGGGTACATAGAAAAGGTAATGGTTCTTGGAAGCAGCTATTGCATGAACAGCCTGAATTTCCGCTCTGGTGTGAATATGCTTGACTGGCATTGTTACTGAATAAGCCTGGTCAAAATAAGTTAATGAAAGGCAACCGTAGTCAATAGTTTTTGGATTCTAGAAAAATAAGGATACGTAAAAGGCGGAAAACTTTCTTGTTCAAGCTTTGTTGTTCGTGTAATTATGAAAAGATGATTCGGAGCTTGAACCTAACATTGGCCTGCAATTTGTCAACTGTGAGATGCTCAAGAAAGTGTCTTTTATCTGACATTAAAGATAAATATAAGAGATCCTCTAGATTGAGTGGCTTTAGATTGTTGCACTGCTGGCCGTTAGCATGTAGCTTTGAGGAAACCTCATGTCCCGTGCCTTTGGTTTGAGGATTAGAAACTTAAAATGTGACATAAGGGTAATTTATCCCCAAATATGTAGTTCTATTGAAAAAGAATGGTGATTGATACCTCATAGAATAAAGTGAGGTATTCTACAGTTTCTGATGTAAGCTTTTACAGCTTTTACTCTTGTATGTACAATGTGATTCAGTATTTGTGATATACATATATTTTTTTTTCTTGAGGATAATCAATTGATTGGATGTATTAAACTTGGGAATTGCTTTTCATGAAGGTTCTGGTCTTGATGTACTTTTGTTTGTAGTAGTTAAGCATAACTTGTCAAATCTAAGGAATTTTTCCTCCTTTTTTTTGTTGGGTTGGGATACTTGTGATGAATACTGCTAAGTTGTCACATCAAGGAGAGTTTAAATGCAAAGGGTAGATGATATTTTTCTAGACACATAATTCTTTATAATCAGATGCCATCCTCTTTTTACATAGTTCTTCTTTTTTGTCCCCTTTTAGTTTGTTATATGTTTGAGTGTCTTTTAAGTAGTTTATTTGCTCAACTTTTCTAATCTTATACTGCAGAATGTACCAAATAATTCTAAAACAGAAGAGGAGCCTGAAAATGTTATGACTGAAGAGCCATTTAGCAAGGGGACATTAGTTGAGGTAAGCAGTGATGAAGATGGTTTTCAAGGTGCTTGGTTTGCAGCAACTATTGTTGAACCAGCAGGGAAGGACAAGTATCTTGTTGAGTACCAGAGCTTGAGAACAGAAGATGACAAAGAGTTTCTGAAAGAAGAGATTGATATTATGCACATAAGGCCTTCTCCACCAGACGCCTGTGTGGTTGATAGATTCAGTAGGCTTGATGAGGTTGATGCTTTGTATAACGATGGTTGGTGGGTGGGCACGATTTCTAAGGTTCTTAGCAACTCAAGGTACATTGTCTACTTTAAGTCCACCGATGAGGAAATACAGTTTGAGCACTCTGAATTAAGGGTACATCAGGACTGGATTGATGGCAAATGGGTAGTAGCTTCCAGGGTATGATTTCCGTGTTCTTACAAGTTTCTTTATGATGTTTGTTATATATTTCGATACTGTGTAGGATCCAAGGTTAACTATTAGAAAGCTACCATCAGCTAAAATTAAAGTTTGCACATGGATGGACATGTTAAAATCTATTATTTGCACTTTTTTTAGTCAATCAAATGCATAAATTGTTATTAAATTTCTGCCAGAATTCATCCATCAAGTAGAAGTAGAAAAAGCTGAAAATACAAATTAATTTAAAAGGGGAATATCACCTAGCAAATTTGCAAGATTTTCTTTCATGAAGACTTCCCTAGAAGGCATGTGGAAAGGTGTTATTGTATGATGTACCTCATCCCAAGCCTTTTATTTTTCTACGAAAGCTCAGTTTTTGACTTTGTTGCCAATACTTTGCACCAATAACCCTTTCTTGGCTATGCGGTGAATTTTCAGGTTTTGAAGTTGTGATTGCCGAAGATGGAGAGATATAAAGAGAATCAAATTTTGTCTCATGCCCGTTTTATGGCAATAGGATTAGTCAAAATGTACCCTGCATCATGTACTAACTAGTTGCGGCACACCTGCGGTTGCCTTGTTCCCAATATCAGGCACTCTGCAAAAAAACCTGAATTTTCCATAAAGACGGTTCTTTTAACTGAATACAGCCTATGGTGTAAATCCTACTGTCTCGTAAGGTTGTAGAAAGATGTAATATATCTGTTGGATTAATTATTCTAATTCACTTTGCATTAATTTCAGGCTCAATGGAATTGTCATCTGAAATTAATTTATTCTCCTTCTATGGCTTCAAATGTGTAATGCGTTGATAGTTGTCTGATAAAGACGCTCATGAAGGGTGGTCTTGACTTTCAGCAACCCCATTTGTGGCGTTTAACATCAATCTTTTGCTAGGATAAATAAGTCCCATGGACTAAATATTGCTATCAAGTAAGAGAGAGAATCCATATTCAAATGCCATTGGTAATAGATAGGACCACTGGTGAAAGATTCAAGAGAAATTTATTCCAAAATCGAAAAACCAGTCCCTTTAAATTGTGAAAGCAAACAGAAAACTGTTTCACTCTTTCTTCTATTTGCTTTCAGATGGTAAAAACAGTCCACTTCTGAAATTACCATTTCTTTCCACTGAAATTTTGTATAACTAGAAAAAAAAATTTCCAGAACTGTAAGTAACCCACACAGATCTCAAGACATGGAAACGCTTGAGGAAATTTTGAAGTCATTTTATTATATCAGTAACACGAAGGAAATGACAGTACATAATATGGAGATGTAACGAGAGAAACAGTAGATAATAAAGCGTCAACCAGACAAACTCTAAAAACTTTCTTTCTCCCTAAAAGCTTATAGTTCCTTGACCCTTACAGCTGATCCATTAACTTCCTTCTTTTCCTTGACATCCTTGGTTTCCTCTTCAATCTCAAATGCAGAAACAGGAAAAGACCTAGATAATCCTGAAGGAGTCTTGAAAGTAATCTTACCAGTTGGTGGATCATCCACATAAATATCACTCAATGAAATCCAAACCAAAAGTTCTTTGGTTTTGACCCCAGTGAGTTTCTTGATCTTATTTGACTCAACAACAGCTGTGACTTCAGTTGCATAAGTCACAAGCTTGCCAATCTTCTCAAACTTGTGGGTTATGCTTTTCTTCTGCTTCAGCCACACAAAACCAGTTTCTTTCACATACCCACATTCTTCAATATCATGCAAAGGCAAAAGTCCATTTGGCAAACCGACTTCCTTGAGTAAAAACTTTGACTTCTCTTGACAAATTGCATCCCCGTGGTATAACTCTGCTTTGGCTTTGATCTCTTCCGTGACTTGAGACATTGTTGTCTTTGTTCCAGGAAAAACACTTTTCGACTTTCGCTTTCTGACTTCTGATGACAAATGAGTGGTGTCAAGTGATGATATATATACCAATAAAGCTACAAAATTGCCCTCGAAATGTTGACAAATCTGTGAAAATGCCATTATGAAATTGGCTCGGTTAGGTAGTTTAACTAGAACATGTAAATTAGTTAAACAAGAAGGGCATCAAAGTGGGGAAGAAGAGTTTGTATTTAATTGAAACGGTTGGAAATTTATGGCAGAATTAAAGGGGAAGCGGTGGGTTGGAAGGAGTTACCAATCAGAAACTACCACCTGTCATATAGTTGGGAATACGATCCTATTTCATATAGTTGGGAATACGATCCTATTTATTGGGTTGTTGACATACATCTGCTTAATATTGCAAGGTGAAAGTCCCCATGGGCCATACTACTACTACTACAGTTACCACTACAGTTACCATACCGTAACAATGCATGTTGTTAAAGTACTTTTTATTATTTACGTTCATGTTTATCTGCTTCTACCACTGCCTCGTCGTCGATGGATTTTTTGCTATAAAAAATTATATACTTAGTAGCAACATAAAATGTCAAACACCTCTCGTTTTAATTATAAATTTTTCGTAGGCTGAGCTGACTTGCTTTTATCTTAAGGGGTCATGCTGTTTTTGCTTTATCTTACGGGGGAGGGGGGGTTATGCTATCGTGCTAAATTACAACAACTCTCTTAATGTCTTTGATACGCAAGTAGTATTCGTTACATCTTTCTTTTTAAAGTTTTCTTAAATATAATTCATAAATTAGTAATTTATTATAATAAAAATTAGTATGCTATTGGTAATTACAACACACGGCGCGACCTACCTAACTCTACCCTATGTTTAATTTGTGGGGCGGCGCGGGGGCGCGGGAGGCGGAAAGGGTGCCCTCTTGACCTATTGTTATACGACACGGAATCCTAAGCAGGCTGCTTTAATCATTCTAAAACAAGGCCACATGCATTCTAGTACTAAAAGATTTGACTATCTTTCACAATTCAATTCCAGTCTGGTAGCAGGTGGCAATGCAGTTAAGATAATTGATGCATATAAAGGACAAAAGTAGATTAGCCTACTTAAGCTTGCACACCCGAGTCTTTTATTTAGATCTGTCCTATTAATTACACACAACCTAGACTCGACAGGTCATTTACGAGCAGAAGAAAAGACTTCAAATGTAAGCTCCCTGCCCTGGCTGTGTTCGAATTTGGAAGGAAAAAATTTAATCAAAGAAATAGTATACAAATTAAATCCCAGATGTACAATAATTTAGTTGTTGCAGGAAACTGCCTCACATGAAAATAATATATTTGAGAAGATGCTGCATTTCAAGGAAACTACGCTTCAACTGATCGCAGCTTTTACATTACTGTGGCTCTCCGTTCCCATGCCATAGCTGAAATTATTTAGTAGGGACTCCAGGTGTTTAGTTTCTTTTGGTAATGAGCCTGTAAGGACCTGTTCCAGAACAGGAAGAGTTAGTTTGAAGGTGAGTTAAATACTTACAAAGGGCAATAATACCCAAATATATATGAACGTGTTTAAAAGGAATTTCAAAAGCCTCGAAATCGGTAGATGTTATATTAACTACTAAGAATGGTGGATGTTGTTTTCTCTAGCTGCCTAATTGTTCATAATACCAAATGCAGACTTAGACTAAGTATGTACCTCGTGACCTGTTTCTGTGATGAGAACTTCATCCTCGATCCTTATCCCAATACCTCGAAACCTGCAACATATATCATTATTTCATGACCAACATCAAGCATCTATAGAGCATCTCACTTATGCACAAGAATAGCATGTATATGTCCAAGATTCATGTATTATATGGGATCAGGAACAAATTAGAGACGCAAAATAATCACACACAAGTGACTAATTTTAACATTATAAACTAGATTAAGTAAACCTACGAAGAGAGCAGCATCGTTGTTACTTTCTAGGTACTTAATCACAATTGTGTTAAACAGATAAAACCTATGATAGTTACAATGAATTAATGCACTTAACTAACAATTGACCTGTTTTGTTACAACCAAGATATGATACTTAACATAGGATCTGGTATGTCAAGATCGGCAACATGGCTGACTGTAAATGCACTAAAAGAAACATAAGGTGATTGTCCAACTGATTCTTGCATAAAAAGATTCTATGCATGAGTCTTATGGCTAGATGGAATTATTTTTCGCCCCACTTGTTCAATTGTGTTTCCAAGGAACTTCACATGAGATTTTGGAGTCATGATGGAACAATTATTTGCAATAGACTAAACAATTACCTCTCTGGACCAGAGAAAGAAGGTGGGATGTAGATTCCTGGCTCAATTGTTATCACCTGCCCATGGTTAGAAACTTTGATCAAAATCCTTGTAAAGGAAATGCATGGACAATGCATGCAAAGAAACAAACTTCAATATGCAGCTGGAATTTGTTCCATATGTCTGGCCAGAAACTAGCCATGCAGGGGTGTTTGGTCATATATGATGCCTCCAAAAGAAACTCTTAGTGTCACTCAAATCAGATCATTTTATGGTAAAACTTCTATAAAATTTGGTACTTTAGTTTTTTGAATTTGTGATTCAGTATATATTACAAGATAGAAACTCATTCCGTGTGAAGACATAAGAACAGAATGATAAATCACATTCTTAAGTCGACACTCTCTCTCTTGTTTGTCTGTCTTTAGAATTTGTAAAATGCCAACTAAAGGAAGTAGAAAAAGATAAAACGAGAAATTCAATTGGGTACACAACTTACAACACCCGGCTCCAAAGGACGATCATAGCTAACCTCTGAACTATCATGGACATCCATTCCCAGATAGTGACCTGCACATCAAAATAAATAAATGATCATTACATCCTTGATATCACTTTTAACTATTCATTGTGACTCTAGAAACTAACATGTCTTGAATTCTTTGGAATGAGTATTGAATAGTGTTTCTTGGAATAAAGCCATACTTTTCATACATATATAAGGATAAGGATAAGCTGAAATATATAAAAGCTGAAGCTTGAACATACCTATGGAAGTTGGATTCAGCTCATTGTAGGGATCAGTTCCATTACTATTCACAATTCCAATTTCCTTGAGTCCTTTTCGCAGCATTCCAACCTGAGCAAGCACAAAGCTTCAGGATTACAACACTGCTTTACATAATTGAGGTATAAAAAGCAGGAGCTGGAAAAATGTAAGCCATCACATCATTTTCAAATGGTACAAAGTCACATCTAATCATAAGACAAAAAAAGAGAACATCAAATAGCACCCTATCGTTCTTTAGACAAAGAGAATGATGAAAGGAAAACCATAAAAACTAAAATTTTAAGTTCTTAAGATCATACTGAATAGTTGTGTATTTGAAGAAGGCTAGTGCCGGGTTTGCAGAGCTTCAGACATTCCTTGTTTGTTTGAAGTATGAGATCATAAAGCTCTTCCTGAGAAATGGATCAGCAATGTAAGGCTCATTCATTGTGGCTCAGGGCACCAGGCAAGAACAAAATATTAATATCACAAAAGAAATAAAAAAGGAAGAAAGTAAACTAAAAGCCATTAAAACAGCAGCTATGGCTTATGGCAAGAAAATTCAAAAAGACCATCTATATCTGAGGACACCAACCTCACAATATAAATGTTTATCACAAGAGCTCTTTGTGAAATGCAGTTAAATGATTGGAATATTGGCCACTTCTTTTATTGGTAAGGTGGCAACAATGATCTTTCACTCTGAAGGTTTCAAGAGCTCAAAAGTAGCAAAAATTTGCCACATTTAGTTACTAAGGGGCATGTAAAAACCAGTTAGGCTTTTTGCCTAAGATCAGATGGTAGGAGAACCTAAAGGAATACATACTTGTAAAGAAGAAAAGCTACCGCATGGGGGCCAGGTACGAGTAAGATCGCTGACATAACCATGCAACTCACATCCAACATCCATTAAAACAAGATCCCCATTGTTAATCTGCAAACATGTTGTGAAGATAGTTACAGATATTGGATCGTGATATAGTACACTTTTGTGGAGGATGAATTCAGGTATCAGCTTTTGATAAGTAAACTTACTTTCTGATCATTCCGAGAATAATGTATAACAGCAGCATTAGGGCCACCACCAACAACAGGATGAAAACTGGTAAAAGAGTAGTAACATTCATTAATCATCTGGAAAATTTGCAAGAAACTATATATATTTTGAGGTTTGAGTTCAATTATAATTCTACATCTTATTCCAACCAACATCATAATAGCACACATAAAGAAAAAAATTAAACTATACAATTAAATAACTTCTTCAGTTCCACCTGTTTGAAAGGAAAATACTTACGTCATTCTCTGGGCACCTCTCATTCTACATTCATATTCAAATTTTGCTGATAATAAACCCTCAAAAGGATGTGTCTTTGAATGCAGCATTGTCTGCAAAAGTGCCTATCCAAGAAAAAAATGAATATTATCTATCAAATGAGAAAGGGATTATCTTTCTCCCACTAACATCCAGAAATATCCATCTGAAAAAGACAGCACAATTATGAAGCCCAATTTAAGGAAAACTATATGAGATGTTTCCATTTGTCAAAAATAGTAATGCATGCATTTGAGAACCAAATTAATGTGAATTATGTCCCCATTTTATGTATATCATGGGAAAAGGGGAACTTAAACAAAGGCATTAGCTACACTGCAGACTCTGAAGTACCTGGCAAGCAATTGATGCAGATTCTCTCATCAACTTCAACTCTGCAGATGATTTTACCCACCGCAACTCATGGGTAAACTTAGAAAGATTGCTGACCATGTCATATGAATCTGCCCTTCGAAAGGCCTCCAAATCCACATATGCTTTTACACCTGTCTCCCTATTGTGGAACAATCTGGAAGATCTCCCTATCATATCTGGAAGGATCTGCAGCCATATTAGAATAAGAACATAAAATAATTGTATGCATAAGAGAGGCATGTGAATAGCCGTTGGGTTACTGTTACCAACTGGAATGCATCTCTCCACGTAGGTTCTATGCAACCAACCCCATCAAATAGGTGAATAAAAACTATGGCCAAAATGTGCCGGCAGTTTGCTACTTATATGAAACATATATGGTTAATACATCAAAATAGACTGTACCCATTGGACTTATAAAGCATCGTATTAGTGCAATTTTTCTAGTCTCCGCATCACCACAGTAAACAACGCACCTTATGTATTTTGCTTATTGGATAAGCTTTGTCAGCCTTGAATGTTTCTAATGCTGCATCAACTCCTGCAGTTTGCCCCTTCCAGATAACATCCTAAAAATTATAACAAATTTAAGTTATCTGGATCTAACTTCATGCAGAATTTATTTTTTTATTTTATTTTCTTGATATGGTAGTGTACCATGTTTGCTTATAAATTTTGTTTCATGCACCAAACTGCATATGCACGCAGAACAAAATTACAGTATTGTAAAAGCCATTTGTGCAGAAATCATGTCAATGGAACAAGTAGAGCATCAAGAAAATTGTACAATGCAAGACTTTTCGTACATGAGCTGATGTTTCTGGCATGAACATGGATAAACCACACTCGTGGTTTAAAACGGCAACACCACCAGGTTGTTGGCAGCCAGTAATATACAAGTAATCAGCATCTTGTCTGTATGGGTAAGGCACAACATCAGTCATCATCTTTTCAGGGGCAGCTGCAAGGATAGCAACACTATTCTTCGGGAGAAGCTCCAACAGCCTTTTCCTTCTTGAGATATATTCCTCAGCACTAATCCCAGGTGTGATCTCCCCTTCCTTCACTAACTAGAAAGCCAATGAAAAACAAAAACAAGCCCCTTTAATGTTAATTATTAGCTAATTAGCTACACATAGTTCATGTTAAAATATAACACTGATTTCCTCTTTCAAGAAGCTCACTACACATTGCCATTACATGCCATAACAACTCAAATAACTCCAAATGTACATGAATATCCATTAGGTATTTCTATATCATGTTCGTAAGAAATTCAATAAGCACCTGAGGATGGGATGCGGGAGTTGGTTGTCCAACATCAAGAAACCTCGTCGTAGAATATGCACGTTGCCGACCATTGACCTGGAAACCCTTTCACAGAACACCAAAATACAGATTAGTGCTAAACCAAATATGCATTATAGAGAAGTCATTCATAATTTAGAAAATAAAAACGTTCATAATGATACAAATTAGACAACACATAATAGAAAAAACCAAGCAGATGCAAAGCTAAATTTAATATACGTTTAAGCATCACAAATATCATGAAAATTGAATTTAAATAAAATCCGAAAGTATTTATATAGTTTCTACCATTAAAACCCTTACGAAAAATTCCATTTCAATTACATCCTTCTAGCAAAGCAATAAAATACCATTTTCATTTATAATACAAGCTTTAAAATTCAAGGTTAACGGGATCATTATTTACTCACGGAACTGCTGTATAGTTTCCAGTGCTTAATTCAACCCAAAAAGAAAGTAGATGAACAATAAAAAACTAAGCAGAGAAAAGACAAAAAAAATCTCAAAAAATTAATAAAGATAGTAGAGAGATAAGTTTTGACAAATGGAAGAACGTTTTAAGAGGACATACTTGTTTACGTGAGATTCTCTGCAGTAGTTTGCGCGCGAAAATCTGCATTTTTTTAGCTTTTGATATTCTTCAACTAGGTTCGAATGAATACTTACTGTTTGCGCAGTACAAAAATAGAACGGAAGTAACGAAACTAGGGAGTTCAGGGTTTAAATGGCAAATCTCTTGACCATTCTGATCGAGAAAATACGCCAGGAATTTAGGGGTTTAAGCCCACAGAAGTTTATAAATTTACTAAACCACCCCTCTTGTCTCCCTACCTTCGTTTTTGGTTATTTACAAGCTAAAAGGAATAATCAACTGTTGTTCGAAATAAAGTTTGGTGCTACAGTCAAAACATATTTAACTGGGAAGTACTGTCTACAGAAGTCAAGAAAAGGTCTTGACCAAGCCGCGGTGAAGTGGCCTTTTGATGAAGTCTGTCAAGCCCAAACCAGTAAAATGTGGGTGATTAAATTTAGGGATGAGTTACAGAATCTAAGGTTCGCCACAAAGCCTTCGGTCCTGAGAAAACATCTAGAAACTAATGAGCCAATATTTCGTCCACACAAGAAGACAAATAATTGCTTCCTATATTTGCTGAGAAATTTCTGTTGTTCCCATAAACTTAATAATTTAAGCAAAATGATACAATTGTAGAAACTAGACCATATGGGGTCACTGCTTCTTGGTAGAAAAATGAATTACATCATTACTCCAAGCATATTAAACCTAGTAAAATGCTAAACTCCCGACTAGATGTAGAATCACAGGCAGTGCAAATTGTTAAATGTTGAAGATTGCTAACAAGGCCACAAAAGTAAATTTAGATTTCATTAGAGGAATCTCTGAAGAAAGTCCTTGATTTCATCAATGTAAGGAGAACGAGTAGGAATGATATGGCCAGAATCATGTTCAATAATGACAGAGCAACCATCTTCAAATGCCACAGCAAGGTCTATGCTGGCTTGCTTCACTATCTGTCTGTCCTTGCCTAGGTCACTGCCAAATATATGAAGCGAAGGGCAACTTATTGATCCATGTTCAAATTTTTCAGAATGAAGGGAAAACCCTGAGCATAGAATCACAAATCTGAAATCAATTTCACCCATTAGTCTCTCCCGTTGTGCACAAATTGAACCAGCCAAAGCAGCTCCCTGTGAAAAACCCAAGATCCCGTCAAATGGTCCTTGCTGCGAGAATACAGTCTTCAAGTATGCCAATGATACATCAAATCCATCAGTTTGCTGCTGATATTGGTTAGGATCAAATGGGCCATCTGACACTTTCCAATCCATGTCACTTCTGCTAAAATCAGGCGCTACCAACCATGCAAACTTCCTCTTGCAATTCTCCGACAGTGGGGGAGAACAATTTTGTAATGGAGATGACTCACTGCTGGGTTGGTAAATAAATGGCAACTCATGCGGAGCATCCGTAAAAACAAGTTCAGCAATGTTTTTAAGCTTCTTGGCTAATGATGCAGTTCTTCCTTTGAAACCGGAGGCATTCTGCCGAAACCCATGCAAGCACAAGATTCTTAGTTTTCTTGGACATGCAGTGCCTGCAGCACAGAATTAATAAAATATTAGGGTGCGAAAGGAAGTTTAAGATCAATCCTCAACATTCTAACTTATTCAGATCAACGAAGGATTGGAATTCAGAACTCAAAGAAGCACTGGTAAATGAACTATCGATGAAGTTCTTAAACTTTGCAATGAATTTCTTTCCATTGCTTCTACTATTTGGTTGTTCAAAATGCAAATATCAGATATCTAAAACATTGTGAGGCCATCATAATAATAACTTTGCCAATTAAGCAGTTATAGCGATTACAACCAACAAAAATTAAGCAGAGCCTTATTACTTGATTATTCTTGGTGCATCTGGAAGAAAAGTTCATTTAGTGACACGGATTACAGACCTTACCATGTCTCCAAGGTATTTGAGGTGAGAGAGTGGAATCTGAGGAGACATTTTTTAGCTCAATTTGCTGTGATAAAATTTTCGTTTTGCTATCTTCGGCGAATGGAATTGAACCTACACCATTACGATGCTTCTGGCATAGCTCACAAACATACAGGGCTTCCTCTGTCTGTTGGACCATAAAAGAATTCTTAAACAATAACACAGATAGAAAAGATGCAGCCAAAGAGATTGATAGACCATTGATAAAGATCAGTAAACAAGGAGAGAATATATTATCCGATCAGGAGGAAAAAGAAAAAAAAGGAACAGTAATGTTTGATCTCACTTCTCTCTGTTAACAATTTAGAGCCTTAAAAATTGGTGACACAAATTTTACGTGGGCAATAACTGAAATATATAATATAAAAAGGACTACAATCAACACAAACCTGGCAATTATTGCAGACCAGAACAAGCATTCTACAATACATGCAACGGCAGCGTGAAGAATAATCATCAAAGGAAGAACCACAAAGAAGGCAGCTACCCAAAATATCTGCATCTAAGCTCCCAACTGAAATTCTACAATGAACAATAGGAAAACATAAATCACCATGTCATATTCATTGGAGACCACATTGTAACTTACTTTTTCTGTTAAATAAAATCTTTACCACCAAGTAATTATATATTGCAACAACTGGGTCCTCCAAGTACAATTTCAAGAAATATGAGATTTCAAATTTTTGGTCCTACATATATCCATTGACATGTAATAAAATACTAGCATTGAGAGATATCAATACCTGTGATCAAAAACAAAATTCTTTCCTCTGAAAAAACCACCATCTGGAAATTGTTCCAAGTATCGCTGTATTCCTCCGAATAACTACAACAAAGCCAAGATTACCAAGATGTCATCATCTTGTTCATTCCTCATCAAGAAATATGAACCTTACTTCCTTGAAGCCATAAATGAAGGCAACTTCCTCTATAATTTAGGAATCAAATAGGATATAAAGATATGGTTTCTGACTAGGAATGAGCAGTTCACCTGAAACACATTCTCAAAGGCAGCACCTTTTGATCTAACATAAGCTGATGCTATCTCACACCGGATTCCTCCGGTGCAGTACCTGTAACTTATTAACAAGTTATAATACATAGCAATCATCTGATTGATAGCTAACACTAATTGGATAACTTTTGAATTTCACTCATAAGATAATAATCCTCAAACACAAGAATTCACAACCAGAAAATCTGCAAAACAATGAGTTCATGAGGAGCACTTACATGAGAACATGTTTCCCTCGTAATTGCTCAGTGTTATTATCTATCCATGTGGGCAGATCACTATACTGCCTGATTCCAGGGTCCAATGTTTCGACACTTGCTGTTTGGAACTTCCCAATTCTTGTCTCATACAAATTCCTCGCATCCAACAGAACAAGTTTCTTATCTTCATCTTGAACTTGCCCTGGATTCCCACGCAGAGAATCAATCAGCAAATAGACCACATTTCAAAATCATCATTTCCTCCGTAAAACCAAACTATCTGATTAAGAGGAACAAAAGGGTACTTACCAGCACTCTGAAGAACAGAATGGAACTCAGCAGCAGATAAATGCTGTCCAGCATTTGAAATATCAGGTGGATTCAACAGAGGATGAGAACTAAAAGTAACCAATTCCTGAAAACACACAAAATAATTCCAATTTCTTCTCAATCCAAAACATGTTAAACCTTGTAAAAAACCAAACAGGGATGAAGAAAAAGCAAAAACCTTGACAATCCGAATAGAGAGAGTGGTGAAGCCACAATCATGAGCAACCTTGTCGTCCAAAGGAGAATGCGAAGAAGCAAGCTTAAAATCAGTTCCTCCAAATAAACTATTGGACTTGACAGCAGCAATGTGAGATTCCAAAGATGATAACTTTCCACCAACCTGATGAAAACCCAAGAATCAAAACGCAACACACATGCCCAAAATACAATAAAGGAATAATATTTTAAGCTGAACTAAAGAATGATGAGAAGGGTTTGTACGGTAACGTTGACGCCGTCGGAAGCGAGTCGGACACGGCCGAGGAGACCGAGTGAGTTGCAGTTGGATTCATAGAAGGTTAGGAGTGAGTTGAGATCGGGAATCTTTGCGTACTTGTAGTACAATAATACACCGTATTGGTCTTGATTATGGTTGTCATCAGACATTGGTGTCGTGGTTTTTGAGTGCCGAGCTAAGCCCTAATATTTGTCTTATATTTATTTGCCTTCGTTCCAGTCTTAAAGTAGAAATATAGGAAATAACCAAAAATGCCCCCATTTATACAGAAAGATTTATCAGGTTATTATCATTTATATCCCCAAATTTCTAGAAAAATAAAAAATAAAAAAAAATATTTCAAAGAAGATATTTAGAACATTTCTCACGCAAAGAAAGATATCCACGTAAAATGATTACTAAAAACATGTGGGAATAACCAACTTATTTTTTTGGGAGTATCTAAACAAAAAATCCAAACTGATACCGTGAAAAATCAGTTCCAGTCCGCTCACTCAGGTTCAAAAGGAACTAGCGTACACATCCAAATTTCAGTTCGTTTAGCTCCTAATTGTGTAGAAAATGGTTTTGATTTACTTAATAATAATGACAACATGTTCATATCATTTCAAGCCACTTCCGGCGTTGCCTTAAAACAGGGTTACATATAAATCAAGGAAAAGTTCATCATCATAAGTATAACGTATGCAAACTAACAAATTATACATCAAGACCATCACAAAGTAAAATTTTTCCTATGAATCTGGAAAATACAAATCAAGTTGAAAACTGCAAATTGGAAGCCCTTCAAACGTTTTGAACGTATTCCATAAGACATAAGAAAAAGAAGACAGCCTATGTGCCAGACCAAAAATCCTGACCCTTTGCGGCAAGCAAATATAGAAAAAATTCAAAAATTCATTGCAATGAGGGAGTAACAATGCCCTATCAAACTAGCAAAGATATCCTCAAACTACTACTTCAACCAAATTTGAACCCACCGGGTGGAATGTTGGGCTGATTGGTTCCAAAAGCGAAACCCTGCTGCTGATTTCCAACACCACCATCCTGGATATTCTGTTCTTCCTCTTCTACCTCAGCCCAATATCTCTCCAAAATCTTCACAGCTTTTTCATAAATCTCATTGTTGTCATGATTCTGCAGATTCTCAATCTTATCCAATCCATCACACTCATCAATCATTTGGGCATATAGGTTAATCCCACCATTCATTCCCATCTCCTTGTCAGCCTCACCCACCTTTAAGATGTTCTCAAGCCCCTCAAGACACACCGTCACAATCCTTGGATCTGGACAAACCAGAAGATCACAGAGCGGCTTGATGCAACCTTGGCTCACCAGGAATCTGCAATAACACGGTAATGTCAAAGATCTGTCAAATACTTTGAAGCAGGACATCTGTTGCATGAATATCACTTAATGAATAAGAGAAACATACTGAATCTGTTCATGAGATCCTCCGGAGGTGGCATTTGAGATTGCCCATGCAGCCTCTTTCTTGATTTCAAACTCTGCATGTTGAAGAAGTTGTACAAGAGGAAGGATGATATTGGCCTCAATAACAGCCTGTTGAACAAAAATGTAACAAATAATAATTATGAGTCTGACTATTCTTAGAAAAGATAATCAAGCAATTGTTTTACTGCAATTGGGAACATTGAAATTCCCCCAAAATGGCTTACTTCACCCCTTACTCCATGCATACAAAAATGTTTTTAATTCACAAGCACTTTCTCTCCAATTAATATTCCATGAAAATTTCAAATTAGGAACACTTATTAAATGCATGTTGTTGAAAACACTCATATGATGCAGTGGCATCTTGACGTATGCATATTCTCCTCCTTCCATTGAACCACTATCAAGCAATTTAGCAAGACAACCTATAACGTCAAATTAATGAGACTTATGGGGTGACTGCATAAAATGAGAAAAAAAAGATGAGCAACCAAGTTATGTGGACAAAGTTGAGGACCAGATTTTTTTGATAAGACAGTCTACCTACTGCAATGAAGCCTTAAATGGGAAAATAGCTAATAAAAAAATATACGTACATATTTCCGTCATGAAGTGCACCATATATAAACCACCCTTTTGTGTTTAGTAATGACAATTGAACACCAGACAAATTCATAAGTTTCACACATATACTTCAACATAAAGAGAACACGGAGATGGAATGAATGTTATACCTGTATCTGAGCTCTATTCCCAGCTGTAATATTTGAGATCGTCCAACAGGCTTCTTTCTTGATGCTTTTTTTATGATTTTGTGTAAGAAGTTGATACAGACATGGTAGCACTCCATTATCAATAACAAACTGAAACACAAAACACAAAACCCAAACCCGGTAATTTACTGCTATGAAATAGTAAAAAAAAAAAAATAGAATCTCATTTGAGTACACACGAGAGAGAGAGAGAGAGAGAGAGAGAGATTTGAGATAACTGTTTAATCTTATATCTGTAAAGTCAGATTTCCTTATTCCAATTTATAACAATTAGTTTACATTGCTGTTTCCTAGATGTGTGGAATTGAAAAAGGAATCAACAGCAATACAAATTAGTCAAGACCTCTATCATCTTTAAATAAAATGGCAACGATGCCCTTGTATGCAGCCAAAACTACCATGGAAATCTAATAAATACACAGAGAGACTGGGAATACCTGAGTCTGAGCATCATCTCCGGTAACAATATTTCCCACCGTTCGAAGGGCAGGTATGAGAACTGTAGGTGATGGATGCCTGACAGAAACAAATTATAGTTAGCAGCGGCTTAAAAGAATGAATAACTATATAAAAAAAACAGAATAAACAAATAGAGGAAAGAAACACAAAAGTAGAAATATCACAAAACACATAAGTAAAGCTGAGCTCTGGATTAGGGGGAAGCTTGTGGAGAACATAAGAATTTACATCAAAAGCTCCACGAGCCGTGGACAGACGCCAGCTTCAATCACCGCCTGAATTTTGTCATTTGGGCCATCTGAAAGATAAGAGAGAGCCCAGCACGCATCTGTTAGAACTTCCTCGTCATTCAAGTGAATGAGTTTCTGGAGAATTGGCAAAGCAGGTTTAACCTGAAAGAAACCAAGGCTAACATTTTCATATTAGAGACTTCTTGTACTAGTTTTACAGAGTTAATATAGCAAACTAATTATATATCAAGGACTTCTCTCTAGGCCCACCTGTTCAAATGGTGTTGGTGGCTTCCCACGGCAGAAGTTCGATAAAGTCCATGTAGCATTCCTCAGCATGGATAGCTTTGAATGTTCATTTAACTGAGCCAGTAATGGCATGAGAGCACCATTAGCAAGAACAAGATCCCTACAATTAGGGGAGTCACCAGCAACATTGCCCAAAGCCCATACTGCCTGATGAAGAACAACAAATAAAGTTGCAGAGAGGTTAATGGCCACAATTCAATACAACAATTATCTACAAAAAGAAAAAGGGAATTTCAATTGATAGCCTAAATGGTCTGTTTAATCAAATTCTAGAGTCAGCCAAATCATGCGACAAATTAACACTAAGGGGAAATGATCTTGCAAGTAAAAAAAAGGCGCCAGGATCACATTGTAACATCCAAATACTGCCATGTCAAGCATATTTAAATCAGAAACTTCCAAAGAGTTGGGAATTGTTAAAAACAAATAAATCAATAAAATTCGTTAGTATTGTTCAAATTCTATAAATGATTCACAGTGATTTAGAAAATTAAGTTTCTTTGCTCCTGCATAATAAAATATTTATAAATGGAGTTAAGCACTAACCTGCTCTCTGACATCATCACTGCCAGAGCTAAGGAGCTGCACAAACATGGGGACAGCACCATGTTCAATGACAACTCGTGTATGCTCCGATGTCCCTGATGCAACATTGGTCAATGCCCATGCAGCCTCAAACTGCGTGTAATGGCAAAGTTACTCTTGATGTTCAGACAATACTTCAAACACATTATTGCACTTGAACAGGAAAAGAAAAGTCAGAAACACTTCCTACTTGTAGTTGGGGCATATCATGCCTTCCAAGAAACTCCACAAAGCGAGGAACAACACCAGCTTTAATTACTTCATCAATTGGAGGGCTGCGTTCTATACAACAAGAAAGACCAAATAGTCAACATTATAATATGAATGTTTCACAATATATACATATTGGCAGAGGAATCATGTTTATACCAATTGATAACAGCTTTCTGAACTGTGTAGTTGCCTCTAACTGTGATGCGGGATCATCAGACCACACTCCTTGTACCATCAAAGGAATACTTTCCAACTGTTAGACAACACCAATATCAAAAGTAAAACATGAAACCTGTAATTACTGAATCAAACACCGCAAGAAAAAGAAAACAAAGCTCAACTTTGGTAATATTACAAGAAAATAGACATTCTTCTGCACAAAAAAATTAAGACCATTGCAAAAAAAAAAATCCAATGATAGTAAAAAAGTTAATGTAGATAACCTGTGATTGTTGAAGCACCAAATGGTTGTTGACATTGAAAAAGAAGAAGAACATCTTCTAAGCACTTTCTGAAAATATTTCAATAAAAGGACTGATATGAAGCCAAAAAAGAAGATATATGACCTTTTTGTACAGAGATCTATATTTCTCAGTTTCCATGAGCAAACTAACGCAAATAGTGCGTCAAGAACTGCTTTGCAAACTGCCAAAAGAACTTCTGCATATATTTTACAGTCCAGGTGATGCATGCACAAATTACTTTTTGAGATCACAAAAGCACTTTGAGTTATATTTTTAGAATCACTTGATGGATAGGTGTTTTTTCATATGACACTTTCAAGAGCATGGTAGAAAGCAATTTCACTAAAAAGCACATCTTCCGGAAAAACTTCCAAGCTCTAAATTCTTTACAGATCATAAACAAAAACCTATCAATTGAAGAGCAAAAACTCCATCTACACTCATTTCAGCGGGGCAACTGATTTCATCAAGACCCACACCGATTAAACACATTAAAATACAAAATCCAGTAATTGCAATGTTATAAATTCCATCGAAATCAACCCAAAATCGCATACCAATCTTACAATTATATAAATATCTTAACTTCATCCATTTCCCACAATCTCCAACAGACAAAATCACGACTTTATTAAGATCCCAGAAATACACATCAATGCAATCCAAACCCACAAAGCAAAAATAAAAAATGAGCAAAAAAGGCCAACCTTTTTATATTTTAATTTACCTTCTTTTCAATGGCGGCCGCAGCGTTCTGGGAGGCATCGAGAAGTTGCTGAGACTGCAGCAAAAGACCTTCACGACGTTTCTTCAACAAATTATCTTCTCTCTTATTCTTTCTGATCTCCACCAGATTGTCTTCTCTCCTCCGCCGCGCCTCCTCAGCGTCGACTCCCGTTTTATATCCCTTCTTCCTCACCTCCGTTCGCGTGCTCGGCCTCAAAGACATGTCGTTTCTTTGTTTTGGTTTTTCTGCGAAATGCTGAATCGAACTACAAAGAAAGAGAGAAGAGGAAAGAAGGGATCGAATGAAAAATGGCGAAAGTAAATGATTTTTAATTGGATCTTAAGTAATTTATCTAAACTCCCTTGTTTATTTATTTATTGTTAAATATTACTTAATTAACCTCTTGGAAATTAAATTAAAATAGAATAAACACTATTACAATTGGTTTTGGAAAATGTTTTCCAGAAACAGTAAAATTTTCTAAGATTTAGTAGCCAATCCGAAATAAAATAAATTTTTAATTAAAAAGTTATGGGTCGGGCTTTATTCTTTGCAAGCCCATCTTTAAGTTTATTGGGCTCCAGCCCAGCCGTTAAATTAAAATAACATGCAAGCCCAAGTCACATTGTGAATCTGAAAACTATTTGTAATCCTTTATGCTCTTACACAATTTGTATAATAATAAGTACTAAAAATAATAATTCAATAATATTTTCGTTTTCATAAAGTAAAATAATATTTATACGTGGCATCTCTAAATAATTATAAGAAAACTTTTTTTTTTCTTCTGAAAAGAGAGAGAGAGAGAGAGAGAGGGGCAAGTCTTACCCCCATTAAATTCACAAATCTAATCAACATATCATTGAACATAGTCAATGCCAGCGTTATTGTTCGTGTAATACAACTAATTCCAACAAATACACAAGCAAAAAGTAACAATATAATAATAATTTTTCCCAAGATTTCAAAATTTCCCTCCAAATCACACCGAAAATTTCAAATCAAAATAATTTTGTCTTACACAAAAATTCCCACGATTTAACCCGAGTTGGACCCACGTAACCATGATATCATAAATCTCAAAACAAGCATATCAGAGAGATTAATTAAGTGAGAAAGTTTTGAGGCAGAGATGGTGTTCGGAAGGTGGGTGAGCTCAGCATTACGGTGGCCACAGTACTTCACAATGTCATCGTGGAGATGGGTGGAGCTGAGCGTTGATGACGTGGTTTGGAGCGTTGTAACGGCGGTGGAGTCGATTGCACTCATCTCCATGTTCTGTTTTTTCTTCCTCTTCTGCGGTTGTACGGTATAGAGTTTAGACTGCTGTAAAGTAAACATTTATATATGTTTGTCAATTGCGTTGTGGGAACTGGGAAAGCTGACGACGTGAGGATCTGGATCTGGGTGATGTCGGAAATTTACGTCAGATATATGACGGAGACGGAGATGCCTAGGTTGGTGGCTAAGATTAATGCAGAATCTTGAATACTTGAAACATAACAGGCACCTAGATAATCGAGATCTTGGTTTTGTCCAATCCTGTTTGTTTGTTTGTACTTGTAGTATTTATTATTGCTCTGTGTTTAATCAAATATTTTAATTTGGAAGACATAATTTGTATTTTATTTTAAAATATTTGTCTTAATATTATTTTGTAAGTTTTGAATTATATATCTAATATTATATGTAGTGGATGAAAGTTACGAATGTACAGTTCGTTGATATATTTGATTCTCTTTTAGACTATAGTGTAATGTTCTAACTCATATTATAGCACAATAAAATATCACCTAAAATGAAGTAATTGGTTGAAAATATCTCTTAATTAATTATGTGGCTATATATTATATAAGTTTCTAGAAATAAATTAATTAAGACAACAGAAAATTAATTAATGTTGCTTATTAGGATGCCTTAAAAGTATTTAAATTGTGATTTGTTTAGAAGGGACTACTTGAGTTGTGGGGAATCATATATACTAATATCCAATCCTTAATTAATTATTTGGATAGATAAATGTTAATATATATATATATATATATAACATATATCTCCAACATGCCATCGATTTTAAAGTGAGTGAGCAACTGAGCACCTACCCACACATGTATATATATATATGTGTGTGTGTGTATTTTATGGTATAATATAATTATTAGAGTCTACTAACAAAGTACTATTTTTGAAAGATTCTCGATAAGTAAGTTAATAACCAAAATTATTGACATGTGAAAACTGTAGTTAAGTAGCGTACCATGCATGTCTTAGTAACAGGCTTTGTCAAGAAAATAATATGATGGAGAGAGCCCGTACATATCTTAGTAACGAATTCATACTCTCAGCAATGTTAGTGGTCAACATATCATTTTGACACGAAGGGAAGTACGATCTAGCACATTTATGAATACCCACATCATTTTCTAAGTATGTTGTAGTGGCAGGATGCATCGACCTCATACAGTTCATGAATTCATTAAACTCGTTAATCCAACACGCGTCGGCTGTATACCAATACACTACCATAAAAGTTTCAATCTGTTGTTGTCACATCTTATATTTAGCATTAACATTTTCGGAGATATGATAAACACTAAAATCGTGCATTGCATATAGGAAAACTATTGCAATTCCTTTTTCAATGGAATAATGTCGATCAGAGATGAAAACCAAGTCCTCAATTGGACCAATTACATTTCGTAACTTTGAAAAAAACTATTCTCATAACGTATCATTCTTTGAATCGGCAACTCCAAAAGTAATAGGATGTATTGCACTATTTCTATTAGAATGACCGTACCTAAATTTTTATTTTCTAACATATGACAGCACAATAGTAGTCCCTTATACGATTCACTCGAATCTCTACATAGAAGTTTCAATGCTTCTTCCTTACAACGGTAAGTCTTTAAGTATAGAAGATGAACCCCGTAATCATTTTGAACATCGTCATGAATATTTCTCTAAGTATAAATCCGACTAGCATCTTTGAACTTGTCATTGATAATTTATCCGATAAGCTGAGCTGTTACTTGTCGGTGTTTATCTTGTAATTTTTCATTTTGACAAATGTGTACTGTGTTCATGTATATTACACGAAAATAAACATCGTTGTCGTTTCTAATTGCCCGAATTTGCCATTTACAACCCTTTACAATGCACTTTGCTTCAAATCTCTATGTGGTTAACTTGAACACCATGAGCTGAAAGTGGTTATTCAATGCCATAAACCCTAGTTTGTCTCGAAGTTCTTGTTTCATTCTGAAAATGTAGCCTATACAAACTGCGAAGGCTTCATAATTACTCAATAAAGCATCTCCTGCAGGTGTTGTAGGTGGCAATAGAACTTGAGGCAAAAATCAAATGTAATGATTCGATGATGATGGTACTCTCATTGGACAACTTTCACCTACTAGATTCGGACTAACATCTTGATAAGTATTCTAAATCTTCTTTCAACAACAAAATCTAGTTGACAAGTATAATACTGCAGAGGTTGTACAACATTGCGGCGAAGCGAAAAAATATCTCCTTTGATGGTGGTTGCATCGTCTTCGTAGACATGTTGCCTATGTTAACCACTATAGGAATCTACATGTTGGTCTAATGGTGGTTTCTCTTCATTTTTGCATTGATGGATGAAAATAGCATGTTGTCCTTGTACTTGTATACTGGAATTGTAAGAATCGGATTGCTCGGATGATTACTTCCCCTAAAAGACCTAAATGGAGGTAGAGTTTCTTCATCACTAGTAAAATAATTGTCATTTTGTAGCCTTCCTTGTTCCGTTCCCTCCACTCGTTCCATGGTTAGATACAGTGTACAATATACTCGATAAGTATTTTAAACTGTTAGAGTTCGTAAATCCTTTAAAGGTGATTTGATTGTTAATATTTGAAGCAACCAGGAACACTCCTCGCCCTTGTACACTGTCAATAAATATTGCCTTCGCCTTAATTTTCCACTCAGCAGGATTAATCTCATGCGCTCTATACACCACTTGCATAAAATTATCGAACGAAATGTCCAGATCCACACACATTGGCATACTCTATTCACCAATATATACATCGCCACCTTACGTATTTCGTTCCCATGCTCCACCGAATCAAGTATTAATCGTTAACATTGCAACTATATTGTACCCATATAACAACATGTTAATTATTATTTTATGAAAATCACATAAAAAATGTCAATTCAATACAAAGTAGGCTCTTATCAAGCTCGAGACTTAACTCTCAAGCAAGCAACACAAGAATTGTTGCTTGCTTGAGAGTTTCGAGAGTTAACTCTTGAGCTAGCCTAAATGGTTCTTATTCGAGAGTTAACTCTCGAGCAATCAAGTTGCTTACTCTGGGATTCTAGTTCGTCAATCCAAATCAAGCTGCATTTTGCCATTTTCCTCATACTTCTCTCAAAATCACAATAAATCAATCAACTTCAACTATTACATTGTATATTTTTACATCAAACAACATAAAACAATACATTTTTAACTAACTAAATTGAAAACATAAAAAATTAAATATCACCTTTGTACTTAATTTTCAATCAATTACAATTATTTTTTGTTATAGTATATAAGAAGAATAAGGTTAATGGATGATTTCGGTTGGGTGCTGAAGTTAAGTTTTATTGTTTTAGAGAAAGTTTTTGTGCGAAATTGGGGAAAGAAAAACAGAAAACAGAAAGTTATAATTAAGAGAAATGCTGACAAAGACAATTTGGTTTGAAAATAGTCAAAGTGGTCTTATTGAGAATTAATAAGATGGTAAAAATTAATTTTTAGGGGTCAAATATCGTATTTTTTGTTAAATCCCTAAAATAAATTATTTTTAAAAGCTTTAGAGGTAGGTATATACTAAAGTTATGATGTTTCTTTAACATATTTCAACACGATAAAATGTCACCGTTTCGTAGATAAACTAAACTTTACGTCCTCCTCCCCAAATTTCTGAACGCAGAAACCTAGCATCATTCGAAGCTGAGAGTGACTGATACAGATCGAAGATGGCTTGGAGGCAAATAATCAACAGCACGAGGGCAAATTCATTGCTATCACCATCTGGATTCTCTAGATTCTTCTCGTCCAAATCACGAAATCCATACATTGGTAACCTCATTCTATTTTCTGTTATTTTTGGGTTTCTTCCGCGTTATGCTGTTTAGGTTTTTGTAGAATGAGAAACTTTCTAAGGGTTAGATGTATGAAGCGAATTTGGGATTTGTTTGGTTTCTCAGAAACTAGAGAAAGAATGAGAAGGGTGAGCATAAAATTCCAGGTCTTTCTGATTTTTTGTTATTTGTTCGTTTTTGTTTTAGGAAATTATCATTTTAAAAATGTGGGGGAAGGAAGAGTTAAAAAAAAAAAAGAAGCGATTTTGGGTCTTCTTAACATTAGCTATTACAGTTCTTTTTCCCTGCGCGTGGTAAAAAAATGAAAAATTTAACCCATTTTAGCTCAATATCTGTTGTAGAACAATTTAGGCCAAGTTTTCTTCTTTCTGTTACTTCCCTAGGAGTAGAGAAGAGAAGATCAGATGGAAATTTTGTGGGTCATACTCTTAAAACGTGGGCTGTTTAAGTTTCGCTTGAAATCAGAATACCGAAGAAAAGACAATAGAATGAAGTTTAATCATATAATTATATTTCAGAAACCTGAAAATCTGGTTTTGAGAGAGTTTTGTTCTTGCAGTCAAGGTTGGGATACCAGAGTTTCTGAATGGAATAGGGAAAGGGGTGGAAGCCCATGTGCCAAAGCTGGAATCTGAGATTGGTGACTTTCAGAAATTGCTTGTTATGCGGACGCTTAAGCTCAAGAAACTTGGCATTCCTTGCAAGCATGTAAGCATTTCCTGTTTTCAATGACCTTTTCCCGATATCTCTGTGCTGTTGTTTGTCTGGACAAAGGAAAGGCAAATCCATCGTTTACTTTGATAAGTCAGGGAGAACGATGAGTAACAGTGTTCCTTACAATTATTACCAGTACCTTGTTCAGGCTTCCTGGTTTATACGTATTAGATTACTGCAGCTGTAAGTCTGCTAGTGCTTGATGCTCTGCAAGAAGTAAAACCTTGCTATAAATCATATGCATGGATGTATAGCTATAATTGGTACAGGACTTATTATCACTGTGTTTGGCCATGTTTTTACTTCTCAGAAAAAACATTCAACCACTAACAACTTGTTAAAGTTTTTATATATTGAACATTTAGTTACATGGTAATGCATTTTTTGCTGAATTTCTGCTTTGATTTTATCTCATCCGGTTTATCAATTCCCAGGTTATGGCTAGATTCATCAAGGACAAAGATTGATATACTTATTGTTAGAATTGATATTAGACTTATTTAGTTTCACTAGGTTTAGTCTTATTAAGTATATTTCTAGTTTTAGTAGTCTTTTCCTAGTTTGTTAAGGATTCTTAGGGTTTACGAGGATTCCTAGTTTATTTTTTTTTATTATTTTAGTCTATTTAAAGGCACATCTATGTACTTAGTTTTATATTCAAGAGAGATTCAATATAATTTTATTTTCTTTAACACTTGTAATAGTTAGCTTGAGCATATGCCATGTGTATGCATTTACTTTTCTAATTGCAATAATCTTTGTCAAAAAAATGAATATTATAATTTAAGTTTTTGAGAGGCACCTTTTATTTTGTGCTTATTAGTTTGTTATAACTCAATGCGCTGATGAAGTGTCTGCCAAGTCTTTTGCTTCAAAAATCTCTTTTTGAACAAGTTTTAACATGAGTTTATTGGTTTGGCAGAGGAAGCTGATTCTGAAATACACCCACAAATATAGGCTGGGACTATGGAGGCCAAGAGCTGTGCTGGTGAAGTCCTAATAATTTTGAAAGAAACTAGGCCTCGGAGGACTCATCTGAAGATGGCTCTGCTGCAAAATGTGAGTAGTGGATAATGCGAGATGAATATTTGGAAGTTTCTGAGTTTTAGTCTTTTGAACATTTGTTATCTTTTAGAATTTATTGGACAAAGATTAGATGATGGTACATGAACAGAAAAGATAGTATGTTATGTGAAGCAAAAGAGACTAGTTTAGTAATTCACCAGGATGTTCATCTGTTCATTTCATTTTTATGATTCCATGGCATGAATGAATAGGCTGTCGATATCAGAATTCTTAAACCCGAGTATAGTTTCTAGGGAACCACTTTTTGTCTGCAAAAGTGCTGTTTGTCAACGTTTTAAATTCCACCTTCAATCTTGAATACCCTGATATTTGTCTAGCAAGTTTTATGTCAGGCTCCTCCATTTTCTTCTGGAACTACTAGCTACTACTACACCTGCACCTGCTGCCTCATCTCATCTACCAATATCTCCACTCTCCCTTCAATCTGAATGTAGGGGATCCATAACCATAACATAAACATTATACCTAATTTAATTTATTGGATTTAAATTTCCCGTCCAACCCACGAAATCAATCAGTACATTAATACAACTGAAGCCACAAAGGTGGTTTTCTCACTAACCCATCACATCAACCAATAGCAAATACCTTCCATTGCATTTTCTAATTTACAAAACAAAGCTATGCTTGACTTGTTCGATCCTGAACTTTACCCCTGCCCACCCACTCAAGTTTCTTCCTGTCAGGTGGTATTATAATTTATATAACATTCACAATTCATTTTGAACAACAGCAACTACTAAAAAAGCTTCATGAATCATATACTGATTTCCAACAATATAGTACAAGTCACAGCTGTTAATGCAATATTACAAGTAATTATGCATCAAGAGTTGACAACAACTGATTTCCAACAACATAATAAGCATAAGCTTCATGAATCATATACTTAATCTGATCGTTGGAAAATGCCCCGGCACTAGCATTAGCATTCCCGCAACAGCTGCCTGGTGCATACCCATACGTTAATAATCCTGAACCCACTGAATGCACTCCCACTTCTCTTCCCAACTTTGCCAACCCATATGACCTTATATGCGGCTGCTTTAGAACCTTAGCTGCCAAATCCCCCAATTCCACACCAGTCTTACGTCGCAGATTACATGATCTGCCAATACTTTCAACTTTTCGATTCATTTCCATCCCCACAAAACACAGTTTCATCAGCAATAAACTTCTTTAGGCTCTCAGGAATTGAGCCTAACCTACCTATTTGGATTAGAAAATGAATTGGAATCATTGCTCTCTTCTCTTGCATGCATGTATACATATATACATATATATATACATGGAAAGCTGGAAAGCTTTTTATAATTAATGGCATTGGAGTTGGAGGTCTAAAAGCCGCCTTAATTTCAAATGTTAATTATTATTGATAAAGCTTATCTCTCTCTATATATTAGATAAGAATTGTAAAATGAATTAAATCAAGGTTTAATCTTATATCATTAATTAATCACCTTTTTTTTTAACCACTAATTAGAATTTGGAGGACAAGTCCGTACGTTACGTATCAGGTTAAGAAAGAAACTTAGTTCCTTGGATAATCAAAACAGGCTTTGAAATTCAGAGCCCACACAATTCGCAGGCCCAATTGGGAAAATCCAGAGCCCAATTCTCTGAGATTTTTTTATGTGATCAATACTTTAGGAAGCATACTGAACCCGAATAGATAGAATCACAGAAGAGTGAAGTGGTGTTGTGAATATAAATGAAAACAGAAAAACCATAGGGTAGGCTGTCTTTTTCCATAGCCACCAATCCATGGATCCACGTGTGGCAAACACACGGTGGACCCCAAACCCAATGATTTTTTTTTTTAATTTATTATTTTTATAAAAAAAAAAATTATTAATTTTTGTTACAAGAAAATATAGGAAATGAAAGACACCCACAATGTCCATGTCCATGTCCTTGTATGCTAATAACAAGTGCCACGAGTTCCATTTGTACCACCACAAAATATTTATCACCCATTTATTTATTTCATATAGTGGACAAGGCGGCAAACTGCAAAATAACAAACGACATGTTGGTTGAAATAAATATTTTATTTATTTAAATTATTTTGATGTTACATTACAAATATAATTTGTCTTCTTCCTTCCCAACCCCCATCTCTAGCTCTCATTTTGTCCAGTTTTATTGGGGGAGCAAAGCTGGCTTTGCACTTTTGACAACTCAAAAGTTAATTAAATTAAAATTCTTTATTTAGAGAGCAGAGCCCGGAGGGCAACCCCAACAACATTCAACAATATTAATTAGCTAAGCAGTTTATGTTGAAATTTGTAAAAATAAAATAAAATTGCAGGCCAAGCCAATTAATTTTTTAACATTCCTAGTTTTTTTTGGGGGTTATTAACTACTAATTATAATTAGAGGATTTTATGGTTATTTACTTGATTGATGTGAGTGTGACCTGAATTTTGATAAAAGAAATTGAGAATAATGTAGCAGAATATGCGATGGGAAGAACAAATAAACAATAACAATTAACACACACGGGGTAATACTAACTATGGGTGCAAGTGACACGTGGGATCATGTCATGTTGTCAGAGTCAGGTTCAGGTACCACACTAAGAAAGTGACACATGGTATGTTTTTGGCTGTAAGAGCACGTGTTCACATTTTACAGCGCATACAATTACAAAACTCTCCAGTCCAGACAGCGGTATTTCTCAGCCCAGGCCACCTGTCCACTTTCTTGGAAAAAACTAGAAACATACCTTACCTTACTGACATTTTCTATTTCACGGTCATTTCTTAATTTTACCCAATTACACACACACACACACACACACACACTCTTCAAGTTTTAATGAATTTAACATGGAACATATGTAAGACAGTACTGTGCATGCATGCGATGAAGATACAATGATACTAGTAGAAACTTCTTCCAAAACTTCTTGTCTTTTAAATTTTCAAAGGTTTAATTCTAGGGTTATATACATATGTATGCGTTGCATATCTCCTACATGCAATCCAAGTTAAAGTGGGGTCGCTATCATGTACGTACCACAAATGGTTTTGGCTAGCCTATTATTACAGTACGGGTAAGAAATCTATATCTATCTATATATATATATATATATATATATATATATAGGTGGTCCAATTTACCCAAACACATGGTTCACCACAGGTAATTTTCACAGGTAAAACAAACTCAAAAACGCATAGAATATGTCCTGAGTTGAATAGAAGTGGGCCAATTTGTTATAACAAAGGAACATAATTAAAAGGGATTAAATTATGTTATACATAGGCCTAACGACGGTGCTTAAGTAGGATACAACAACTGGTAACTAATTAACAAGCCGAAGCCGAAAAAGGGGGGGAAAAGCGAACGAGATGGTTTCTTAAATGAAGGCACATGGATGCATGTGATGTGAGGGAGGCGAAGGCAACAACATGAAATTTGAAATATGGAAAGTAGGCAAGGCATACAATAAAGTTAAATTTGTGTTGGCCGGGCAGCGAAGGAAATCTACAACATCACATGTGGTCCTTAATTCAACCCGTCGTGACGACCTCTCTATATACAATATGGCTATGCCACCACATTAATTTGACAGCCAGGTATTTTCAGAAGCACACGTGTTGGGCCATTAATAGAAAGACCATAAGAAATGTAGCGCAGTATCAGTATGTTGCGTTTACATTAATGACCAAAATTTACTTAAAAGAAAAAAGAAAAAAAGAAAGGGATTGGTGGGGTTGGTCTAAAACTCGTCTTTAGACCAAATTGTGTTGAATGTGAATTAGACATGTGCTTGCACGAGTACTTTAGGGTTGTTTTTCTCGGGGGCATTTTCACAAACAGTCGATAATCACATGGAAGCCATTTAGGAGGTGGGGTTATTGGGGTCGGTGGTGCTTCAAACCTTTGTATTTGTATTTGTATTTGTAGGGAATGTAGGGCCGTGAAAGCACATGTTATGAACCTGTTTTGTTCATAAACCACCCAATTTGGAATTGGCTCCATGCACAAACTTTTTAGGCCTTTGTGGGGTTATCCTTCCCCACTATTTCCTCATTATTCGCGATTTCGTATCTCACAAATATCCATTCCTGTCAGAGAGAGTATCTCCCTAACCAAAACTCAATTCCTCCCTTCCATCACTACCCTCAGTGTTTTTTCCTTTCCCTTTAACGCATTAACTTGCAAATTTAAAGAAAGCAAAGATTTAATAACTATACAACGTTACAGCTTTATACGATGATTTGGTTTACTAGTTATAGATCAATTCACTATCCTTTTTATCATGTGATATTTTAATATATCTATTTTTAACTTTCAATTACACATTATAATTATTGTTCATGATCCAACAAAAATTAGTTTCGCATTTTTTGAATTAATAAATTAATTATTAACAAACCAAAACAAAAGGCCAAGCAATACGAAGAAATAAACAAATAACAGAAAATAATGGGGAGCAAAAAAGTAAGAAGAGAGAGAGAGAGAGAGAGAGAGAGTCATGTATACAATAAACTACACGAATATAAAAATCTCGTAAAACATCAAAAAACAAATTAAAATAAAAAAATAAAACTAATAAAACCTGGCATAACAAGGCCACGGTCTTCCTCTACGAGCTGACGTTGGTGCCGAGCAGATCATCGGCCGACTGCGTACCGGCGAGAATCTCAGTCAGCGCAGTCATGGCTCGGACCTGCATCTCCAAAGCCGCTATATAGTCACTCGCTTCTTCTAGAAGATTTACGCACGATACTTTCCGGCAACCTGGAATCAACCGGCCGAGAACACGCATTTTCTTCTCAACAACCGGTAACTTCTTCCTCTTGACCTCCGGCTTCCTTCTCAACCGGCTAGGTCCGGTCACCTTCACTTTAACACTCCGTTTCTTAAGCCTCAAACTGAGGGGAGTCCCTAGAATCGCGCGACTCCATCGAGTGGCGCCTTTGGCGGAAACAGCCAATACTCTGTCAGCAGTTTCGCGGATTTCGTTCCCTCCTTTGGCGGAGGAGGTCCGACGAACGTGGCGGATAGCTTGGAGAAGCTTAGAGGAGTAGATCCGCTGTTCTCTCTCCGTTCTCCATCTTTTGGCGGCTTGATAGGGCGCGTTTTGATGATGCCTGGAGCTGGTCGGCGCGAGACTGACGTAATAACTCTTGGTGGTGGTGGCTGGTGTATTCTTGGCTTTTTACGCTTCGGTTCTTCGATGTCGGAATTTGATTGGGTATTTTTGGAGAGGAAGGAGTCCATGAGGAGGAATATCGGTACCGTGAATTTGTTTGGTGTTCAAATCAATGTGCTGTAGAAAAACTTGAGAGAAGCTTTGTTTGTTTGTTATGTAATATGTATTATTTGTTGTGTTGTGTTGCGTTGGAAGAGAGACGGAGGAAATGCAAGGGGAAGAGGGGCGTGGAGGCTTTTAAATGAAAGTCACGGGGAAACACGCGTCCATTGCTTATTCACATTTCTTACCCTCCTTTTTTATTTTTTCAATCTTTCTTATTTATTTATTTATTTTTTACAAAAATTATATTAATTTTTTACATGTAATGTAATTGTTCTTCTGTGTTGATATCCATATCCATATTCAAATTCATAGAAAATTTGACCATCCCAATGTGATACTTCATATTCTCAATTAAACTGATAAATAGATAGATAATGAATTAATTAACTTCAATTATTTCGTTTTAATATTATTCTTCACGCAAAGATTTATATTATGGTAGTAGTAGTAGTAGTAGTATTAGGTGACCTTTTATACATTTTTATTACATTAATAATCATTCTTTCTTGTCAAATTCAAATATTGCTTGCTTGTATTTCTTTTGTGTTTGCTTCATAATCAAACATGCTTTAGGATTAGATTAAGTTGAAATGAAGAAAAATAAAGTTGATAAAAAAAAAAAGAAAAATACACACATTCGCACATGAAAGATAAGAAATTAACATTACCAAAAATAGATGGTTAAATTTCGTTAGGTGTTTTTAGTGTTTTACAACCTACGCCAGAGGCCATCCGTTCAGTTCCCTGGCTTAGGCAGTCGCAGGTGAGGTGAATCATTTCCTTTTCATTTATTTATATTTTACATTAATTAATTCATTTTAGATCTACTATTTATAACATGTAAAATTTAAAATATAACGTTACTACAATCTACAATCGTTCGTTATATTGTCTTATATTGTAAATTAACCGCAGGTGTAATATTTTTAAAAATTAATTAAAAAGAGATGGATAGAGAGAGAGAGAGAGAACATGTCAGAGCGGCTGTCTCCTTATCGTGTCTTGCAAGGCCGGTTTATTATTGTATTATATACTATATTTGCCGGGCGGCCGGTCCACTTGTTATTCACTTCTTTCTGTTTTCTTTAATAATTAAATTAAATTAGTATTTGTTAATTTTCAATTAACTAGTTAATGACGTGTTGAGGGATTACTGGATAAAAAAGTGGTAGTTGTGTTGGCAGCCACTTATTGGGGGTATCGAAGTGGGACCAAACGGAATTTTGTTTTTATTGTAAGGAATAATTAGTGGGTGAAGAAAGCACAAACTGAATACAAAGAAACAGATGTTGATAAAATCATAAATGGAACACGGGAATATGACCATTACCCCCTATATTTTTTATCAATTAACCAAAATATCTTTTAATTTCAAAAAATTATTCATTACGTCCTACTGTTTGGTTGAATAACGAAAAAATTAATATTTTGAGAGTAAATAAGTAATTTAATGAATTTAATTAATTTAAATAAAAATATTTTGAGAACTTGATTTTTTAATTTTTTGAAAATTATTTATGTCAATTTATAATAAGTATAATTTAATATTATTAAATTATTATTTTATTTAAATTTTATATTTTATTTTTAAATAACTATTAGTGAGACCTATATTTTATAAATTAGAATTTACTTTATTTGTAAAGTTAAAAGTTGAGGGTATTTTAATAAATTCAATAAATTTTCGTCAATTAATCAAACGATAAAACGTAACGAATAATTTTTTAAAATTAAATTTTTTTTAATTAATTAGTCCAAAATATAGGGGGCAATAGTCATATTCTCAATGGAACACTTTGTAATTTCTTTCATTTTAATTGGTCCTTTATTCATTGTTATTCTTTTTTTTTTCCATTATTAGGATTTTAATACTGATCACTTCTCTTTGTGAGGTGTGGACGATTTTAATCCACATTGTCTAATTCCACATATATATATATATATATATATATATATAGAGAGAGAGAGAGAGAGAGAGAGAGAGAGAGAGAGTATTGAGAAGAGGGCCAACAAATAAGACAGGGCAGAGAGAATACCACCTCGCATGAGGCAGGATTGGATGTGAGAGAAGACTAGTCAATTGTCACTAATTTAATATGAAGGGGAATTAACATATAACTTCCTTAAATTTTAAAACATTTATACATAAATATAAAATTTAAAAAAAACTCACACATACTTCCTTTAAAGTGTAAGTTAATTAACTTCATTAATTCAAAGAGTTATTATCAAATTTCTCCTCTTAGATTTGAGCTTGTATCACTTGGAAAGAAAGTTTAAGAGATGTATCAAATTTTTTTCTTTAATTATTAATCAACTAATCACAAATAACACATTTATTAAAACGCCATCAACTTTTTAAATTTCATGTTACCTAATTAATTGTAAAATTTATTTTAATTTTAAAGGTTTAGTTTAATACCTTTATGAATATAATAATTTTAAAAATTCTCAATTTATTATAAAATAATAATTATATCCCTATATAATAATTATTATTTTAAAAAATAACTAATAATATTATTTTAAAGATTTATTATTTATTTTTCTTAAGTAGTTGATTATTTTTCTAAAATAATTATTTTATTAATATATTATTAAAATAATATTTTAATTTATTTAATTAACATATTTTACATAAACATCTTAAATTTTATCCTTATACAACTATTTAAGAAATTTAACTAATAAATCTTTAAAATTTGATAAAATATAATATATTTAATATTATATTTATGTAAAATTTTATTTATTTCTTCTATAACATATTGATAATATAAATATTTATTAATTCATTTTTATTGATATTTATTTTTATTATTTTATTTATATTTTAAATATCCATAGGTATATTTTATTTAAATTATAATATAATTATAAATATTTATTATAAATATGTTATATAATAAATAAAATTTATTAAAATTTTAATATTTATTTATTATTTAATTTCTTATAATTATGAATATGTAATATATTTTTATTTAATGTGAAATTTAAAGATTGAGAGTATTTCAGTAAAATATGTTATTTGTGGTTAATTGTCTAACAATTAAGTAGAGATTTTTTATATATTTTTTAAATTTTTTATCTAATTTATATAATTCTAAACTTTTGGAGGGAGAATTTGATAATAACCCTTAATTAGAATAACCAAAATACACTATAATACTTAAATGTTATGAAAAAAATGAAAAATTTAACTTAAATTTATTTAATATCTGAAAAAGTTTAAATTTTTTTAGAAATTTAATAAATACAAATTTTAGTTTGAATTATGATTTTAATCATTATAGTTTAGGAAACATATATTTTTGTCAATATTTGGATAAGCATAATTTTTATAAAGAGTTTAAGATTTTATTTTGATGTTGAAATTAATAAATATAAAATAATATTTAAAAGATAAACATGAGAGGGGAGAATTATATTTTATCAAATTACCAATAAAATTAATGGTCAAATAACGTTAACGTCTGTCAACTAAACTGTTGAGGGGGAGTTATGTGTATATGTTTTCAAACCTTTCCTGGTCTACATGTGAATTCTTAAAAATTGGGGATGTATGTGTTACTTCTCCTTTAATATAATAATATATACTTGATCACAAAACCGAAACTTGTGGTCTTGATTATGCCACCCCTTGTTCTCCACGTCAAAATTCCCACAAAAGAAAATCAATCGCCAATCACCAGCAAACAAGGACGGGTTTCCAATGGACGGAGCTTTCTTGCTCGGTTTTTCCTCTATTTTTATAAAATAAAGTTTATCTTAAGACACGACATGATTTTCACTTCAATATTAAATTAAGACATTTATGCTATACTACACTATTACTATAGACATGTAACAAGGACAAGTCATAGATTGACATGTTGGAATTGGAATGGTTTAAAATATTAAACAATCTGTAACTTAGATGATTGATCAACCTCACTAGAAAATTATCTCAGTCAGAACAAAAAAATAAATAAAATGGAAAGATTTTACTCATTCAAATCAACTATAATATTCTTTCTCATCTCCTTTGCTTCCTACTTGCCTATTAAAATATTTCTCGGGAAAATATTGATGGAAAGAAAGTGATTAGTCACGGCAATATTGTTGAAAACCCATGATCGCATGAGACAAACAAGTTAATTATTGTTGTTGATTCATTGCTCCCCAACACGGGTTCTCTTCAATTGAAAGTCGATTTATATGTTATATATTTTGTCATTTTCTTCCTTTGAATTTATGGATTGGATTCTCGAATTTGACAATTCAGCAAACTATTTTTCTTGTATCTTCCGTCACGGACTTGAAGACTTTCTATATCCTCATCTTTTTGACTCCAGTAAACACCCATTTGATCATAAAATCGAGCTCCTGTTCTCGTTGCTGAAACCTTACAGAAAAGCTTCACGTGATGTGAGAAGCGGATAAAGATGCACGGGGAAGAAGAAGAAGAAGAAGAAGAAGCATTTAGTGCATTCACAGAGCAGCTCACAAGGTGCAACGAGTAAACTAAACATGCAGACAGAAAAGAAAGCCGGCAAGAAGATGATGATAAGCATGAGATTTGGTAGAACTAATTAACGCGTTTTTAGCAGTCAACGTCTACTTTATAATCTTAAATTACTTCACTAATTAAATATTCTATGCTATTCACGTGATCTAGATTAAAGCATGTTAAAAGATTTTGATTCTGTACTACTAATATATTGTTTGCTAGGCGTGTAGGGAGCTAATCTGTCACAATTCAATCAAATAAGCAATTAAGTAATTGCAAAGTTTCAAATAATATGTTATATCGACATAACAGCATCCCATCATCATCATCATCATCATCATCAATCGTCTAAGTTCTAACCAACGAAAATCGAGTGTGCACGAGCACGAGTGTGTGACTTGGGGAGCAATCTATTCTCTCTTTGCTTATCTTAAACACAACACAAGGAACATGATCATTATCCTAATAAAATAGATTACAAGTTGGTAACAGAATAATTAAAAGAATTGCAAAGTAAGAGCTGGCACCTGAAAGGGTAGCAATTGAGGGGCCTGGCGGCAGGTAGAAACCATGAAAATTAATTTGTGAATTTGATGCATCAATAATTGGAGCAAAAGCAGTCGGTTGCTAGGAGCTACAGTTTGGTCTTCAGAACAAGTTCCTTTTTTGGCAGATGATGATGACACCAATTTCATCCCTAACGCAGGCGACCATATTAATCTATCATCGTGCTGTATCAACGGTTACTATAATGATACAGGCAGTATAATGGATTGTTTGTTTCCTATCTTTGAGTTCATAAACCAGAACATTGAAGTAAGCAATTGTATAGTAATTCATTGAATGTAGGCCTTACACTGTTTTCTCCAATTCTGCCAAAGAATGAAGGAGAAATGTCTGCCTCTTCCATTTGTTGTAACAGTTCCATTCTATAGAATAAAGTACTTATATAAGTGTGAACAAGAAAACTGTATTGGGATCTTACAAGGTGTTTTTTTCTAACGATGTTGCTGTCATGGAGCAACCGGTAGCTGTAAACTGCTTGTTGAAGTTTTAGGCTTGACAACATACGCTAGTGTAATCTCTGCTGGGTTAGAGTCTGGTACTTCTTCTCGGAATGGGACCTCAAATAGAAGGGATTGGTATAGACAGACTTCATCCTCTTTACAATAATAAACCTACAAAAAACAAGGCAAACCATCGGGAGTATAATAATTGACAAGTTTGCTTTTTTCCATCAAATTTGAATTATAAGACCCAAAAGAAAAACATACTTTGCAACTGATTCTCCCTGTTGATGCTGATGGAGACATTCTCTTAAAATGAAGTGATGCCAATCCTTCTGGACTAAGATTTCCATCTGAGGGATCAATAACCACTGCATTTTCAGGTTCGACATCAACACTGAATTTACTGCGTGCTTCCTGCATTTGGGATTGTAAAGAAGGACATTACGACCAAGAAAAGAGAAACTTGTTACTATTGGATGTCAAAGTGATAAGGAATTTGAAAATAGAAATGAAAAAGTTGGAATCTTAAGTGACTGAGAATGTACCTTTGAGAAATGGCACTCTTCAGGTAATGATATCTTAAGATAAAGGTTTCCTTCATTGGAAAAAACGCCATCGATGACAACCATCTGAGTGTCAGCTGATGATCGCTTCCTGAGACGTTTTGGAGACCGTGATTTGGGTTTAGGAGGCAGAACTCCTTTTAGCTCTAATGTAAGAAGTTTGGCTTCTTCCTTGTTTAAATCTAGATATCTGATAATGTTGTTGTTTGTGTCAGCTATGAAAAGGTTTCCTGAGAATTTAACAAGAAATAACTGTCAGCAAAGGCACAAAATTCTTATTTCAAAAGAAAATTTCTGTAGATAATTCATATTCATAACAAGAGCCTAAAGAAAATCTGCACATTGTTTGTTCCTTATGTGTAGAAAGAAAGCAGTACCATTTCTAGCTTCGACAATTCCTGCTGGCTCTGAAAGCTGCAAGAATATATTTTACACATCATTAGTGAAAATTCAGGCCACCATGAACTCTGGTTACAAAATGTTCCTCTAACCTGAGCTGCTAAGGCTGTTCCATCTTTGAAACCAGCTTTCCCAGTACCTGCTAGAGTACTGACCCTATTGCTAGCTGGATCTAACTTCTTGATCTGAAATTCAACCCAAAAAGATAAGAAAAATCATCAGAAAATTGTGCACTGATTAAGCCACTGGTTGTATGATGATGTCTTAAATATTAATTTACAGTATGAATTCTGTTGGAAGCGAGAAACCTCACCCATAAAACACCAAATATTTACCCCTAATTGTTACTCGAACTCGAGATAGCCTAGGTTCGTCAAACATGCCTCAGATCACTTGAACTATGGCCAGGGGGTGATCTACAAACTGAATTTAATACACACAAACTTAACATTTACCTAACCTACTCACAACAGAAGCCCCTTAAGCAATACATTATAAACAATTACAAAGTTCTAAAATTTTCACCAGAAGGAATTAAATTCAATTCAATTTCACAAGCTTTTTCTCTACCTTGTGATTGTAGCTATCTGCTATATAAATTTGACCATTCTTTGCACAATAGACACCTAATGGATGTTGAAGAAGTACTTCAGACCCTTTTCCATCATGGTCTCCGAACTGTAAAGGTAAAAAATTGTAAGGGACTCGGGTGAAAATTAAAAAATTTCACAAACTAAACAATGACCTTAAGTTTTAATGTTTGTATATGTCATTCATTTGTACCATAAAATTCAGGATTTGGTTTAAGATGAAACTACCATCTTGGTTTATTGAATTACCCTAAACAAATTGTCTGAGAAAACAGGGTCACCACCAGCTAGCAATCTTGACCCTCCTGTTTTCAGACTGAGTGCTCGTACAGAGCTACTCTCACTATCAGCAACATAGATTTCTGTGAAATCTACAAATAAACATCCAAGTAAATTTTTCGATGCAATCGTTCCAAAAAGTATAGTAATTTCTACAACAGTTGAGAATGTGAAAGCAAACAAAATCCCAGCGTAATACCTGGAGATAATGAAATTCCAGAAGGTTGTGCAAATGATGTGGTTGAAGAGCTACCTCATAAAAAATATATATATATATCAATGTCAAATTGTTGGAATCTGTAGTAAAATGATAAATAAGAATTGCATCATACATTAACTTTCTAGATTGTAATACATGAAAGAAAATATGAAATATGAAAATGAGAAAGAAAGCGGCACAGAGTTATAACCACTGTCAACTATCATAATTCAAAGAATCACCTAGATCCATTCAAGTTCCTCTCGTAACCATCACCACTAAAAGCTCTAGTAACTCCATCCAGTGTATTGTGTTCCCAGATCTGATGTTGGCCAGCCATTGCGATGTAAACCTTCGCGTTAATTGGCACATAACAGACATCCCATGGCGAGTTGAGGAGCTGAGAGGAATTATAACAGGTTTCTAAATATGCAGAAAGATATACTTTATGAATCGTTAAGCAACTAGAGTACGAATCACATAGTTCATGTTTTCCAATCTTGCCTGAGAACTTCCCTTTTCTCCCCCTTGGTAGTCAGAACCTTTGGTTCCATTCCCAGCAAGAGTTTGCACTGTCTCATTAACAAAATCAATCTCCCTGCAATGCAAGAAGATGAGCGTGGAATCTTCAACAGAATGCTCTCTATTTTCCACAAACCTCTAACAATTAAACAATAGTTACAAAGTCACTACATACCTCAAAGCATGGTTTTCAGTATCTGCTACGTAGAGGAGATTTTTTTTTGGATTGTAAGCAAGACCCTAGAGAAAATATGACTACAATGTTATTGCTCATTTATCGAACATAGAAAATAAAACAAGAAATAAGAAATGTTGTAATGCCTGCCTCACTTGTCATATAAGAAAGGCCTAAAATTGAGAGTGGAATACTATAGAAGCGCGATTAAACTTAATCCTTACTTGAGGATGATTAAACATGGCATCATCAAACGAACCATCACGTAGACCCTCCTCTCCTGAGCTCCCAATTTGGATGATAAAGTTTCCGTCTAGATCAGTTACCACCTGAACTCCAGATGGGACGTTATGGTTAAATAACAATCCAAGAGCATCAAAGCAGATTTACCTACACATACCACAATCGCTGGGAAAAGGGAAGATTTTATGCATAATGATTATTAACAGTTAATATCTGTATAAGTTAACAATGTTCATCCTGGCACTTGAGGGAATTAAAAACCACCTGGAGATGCAAACTAGCAGCCTAATTAATGAATCATAAAGTCTGTTTCATCTGATAGTAGCTACTTAACAGAAGGTATAAAAAACACATGCTCACTAATTCTTGAGTAGCAAGAATATAAACAACTTAAATGCATGTAATGCAAGAGTGTCAGAGAGAGAGAACCTACTATTCTGTTATGGTTGCTATCTGAGATGAAGAGTCGATTGTTGAGGATATCAATTGCCAGCTTACCAGGAAACTTCAATGGAGATGTATATAAGCGAGGATCATTATCTTTCTCCAAACTCAGGGGAATTGGTGTGTTGTCTAGGAGCATCTTTCTACCGTAAAACAGAAGAGCTGCCTCAACTAAATCATCCAGATCCTTTAGAAAGAACAAAAATCCTTTTACTTTCTCTCATAATCATGCACTAGATTTAAGTCATTACAAAATTACAAAAATAAATACAATGTCATCTGCAGTAATGCTACCAAAAAGTACGATTGTAGTTCTACAAAATGCGATTAGAAATAAAGATCACAATACTGAAATTCAGTAGGAAAAATGAGAGTGAGCAATCAGTACCTTTCGACGGCCTTCGCCTGATAGTTGTGCAAGGAGCTTACCATTGGGTCCAACAATGGCAAATGTAGGCCATGAATTCACACCTAGCTCTCTCCATAAATACATATCCCCATCATTGACAACCTAGAACATTAACCTTCATTATGTTACTGCTATGAAAGGAAAAAGATGTATTTTTAAATCACTCAGTAAAAATGTCCACAATTATTCAAACTATTAGACTTGCAGGATGAGTGATGCCATAACGTAATACTGCACTACGGATGGCTTCCAAATCTTTCTCATTATCAAACTTCGCCGAATGCACCCCCACAACAGTGAACTGTATAAACATAAACAAACATGATTAATAGTGAAATCTAATCCATCAACTAGAGCAATTTAGTAAAAGCATAAGAAAGGACAGGAGCAAAACAGACAACAGGTTTATGAAATGAGAAACATAAAAAAGCCAAGAGATTGAGACATAACAAATGAAGGAGGAGAATTTTACTGGCTTGTCTTTGTACTTTTTCTCCAGAAATTCTAAATCTGGCAACACATGCATACAGTTTATACAGCAGTAGGTCCAAAAATCCAGCACAACCACTTTTCCCTTTAAATCCTGCTCAAAAAATTTAAACCATTCAGAACCAAAACTATAGTATATTTACCAATATACAAGTTTTTGGCAAAGGCAGGAAAATTTAATGAAAATAAATTGTGAATTCTAAATTTGGGTCTGTTTGATCGTTTACCCTGCGAAACTGAAGCGGAGCTGTATTCAACCAATCAAGCTTTGTTGGAAACTCCGGTACAATAGGAGTAGTTTTCCTAACACAGTGAAAGACATACATTTAAAACAGATTAGGCATAGATTTTGAGAAAGCCAGTTAAAAGGAAAAGTATTTCACAGTCAAGAAATTGAAGAAATCTTAGTTTAGTTTGTCAAAGGTGAATAGTTATCTTATTTACCTATTCTCAATATCCGATATATAATTCAATAATTGCTGAATTCTTTCTGATCGTGATGATTCACCTGTAACGAATAAAAGGTGGCAGGTTTATACTCTTTCCACTGTTGCGAGTCTAGAAGGAATAATATGACCATCAAAACTGTATAAAGATGTATAATATGAAATATACCGATACCATCAATCGGTTCAAAAGATAGACGGTTGACTCCAAATAACAGATTCCAAATAGCTTTAGGAGATGCATATTGCATTGCCTGGAAAGGCAGAGTAGTTTCACATATTTTAGTCACTCAGGGTTAAGATGCTGGTACTCAACATAAATCTAATACTGCAACATTCTTTCAATAAAGTTTTAAAATGCTGGTACTCAACATAAATTTAATACTGCAACATTCTTTCAATAAAGTTTGGAATACCTTATAGTTCGAAATGGCAAAGAAGAGACAAGAAATAGCAACTCCCAAACTTCCATATCTCAGTATCTGTCGCCGAGAACCCTGCAACCTGTCCATAGATTAATTCTGTGACCTCAAGCTGTGAAATATTTGGTAAAAGGCGTTGTTTGTTTGCTTAGAAAAATGAATTTAGTACAACTTTTTCTTGCTGAAATGTTGAACCACTCATTTTTGGGATTTTAACCATACGGAACTATCTATTTAAAGAATTTAATTTATGCAAGTTGATAATAACTCTTAAATCTGTTTTCTCAGAAGAAGGCATTGAAAAAGTGATAAGAGGAAACTAATTTCCACAAGAAAGGAGCAACATGTTAATGGGCCAGTTAAATCCGAAAATTAAAAATTTCCAGGAGGAAAAAGAAAAAACTTTGATTAAGGGGTAAAGTAATCCAAGATTAACTAATGTTGACACATAATCAAGAATGAATCAAACAGTCCACTTGGTTTCAATCAAATTTTGGAGATATAAAACATGTCTTACCCCCAAGTTGATGAATTCTTGTTATCAGCAGCACCAGCATTCAGGATTGAACCATTGTCTGTTTTTCCCTTCGGCATAGCAGATGAATTTTGTGATGAAGTGTGCAATAACTCAGGTTCCTGTATCTTCGCATCTGCAATGATAAGTCGATATTTATATTCATTAGATTTTATTTTATTTTATTTTTTATCTATTAACCACACACAGTATCCCACTGCACCCCATACACAAACATGACGAATTGGTAGGAGATTATCATCGACAGGAATTTCTAATGAAAATTCTTGACCAACCATCATAATAAATTTTAAACCAAAGATTACAGTTTCAGTGACCGGAGAACAAACATCTTTAAAACGCAGGAGAAAATTTCCGTACATAACATATGCATTACAAGAAGATATATCTTGCTCGTAAACAAAGTTCTAAAACGAATTGGCACAATGTTGTTACACCATTTTACATTATTGATAGTAATGGTGCAAAAAATATTTGCACATATTTCTCAGTACTACATACTATAAGAACCAGAGCCACCGGTGAGAATATCATCAAGTGAGATGCTTCCTATCTCTTTTCTGACAAGTGATGCACTGGCTTCTTTTTTAAGAATCTCTTCTGATAACGTAGTTGTTACAGCTATACATCTGCAAGCAGTAGGGAATAAATAAACAGATGATTAAAAAGCAAAACCCAAATAGCTAATGAAATAAGTCAATACAAGGGAAAGGAGAAAGAGGGAACTTGGATAGGAGGATTTCTTCTTTAATTCAAAAACATAATATATACCTCATTTGTGCAGCTTTAGCAGCCTGCACTCCAGCTAGTGCATCTTCAATAACAATACACTGGGGACAATGGCTAGAGATTATTTTCATAAAATAAAAGAAAATGTTCACAAATATAAACATTCAACCATTTTAAATAATGACAGAACCAACTTTTCTGAAACATTTCATGAAACATTCCATGAACATGGATTAACTTCAAAAGTTAATCTAAACACCAGCTGCATTGCACGTGCAGCAATAAATAATGCACTTGTACTCTTGCACTTACTGAGAAAAACCATTTTCGTTGCAATATAAAATAAATAGTGGCAAAATAGCAACTAAACACCTCTATTCAATATTATCAGTCATACATCCTTCAAGCCAAAAAAATAAGCAAAGCCTCATGACTTCATGTAGGCAGCAAAAATAAAAGTGTAGAATCTGCTACTATACCTCACTAGTGGGCACATTTAAGATCTTTGATGCAGCTAAGAAAATATCAGGAGCAGGTTTCAAATTCTCAAAAGCATCTGCTGACACAATAGCATCAAACCTGATGGAAATAGATCAATAATGTAATAATCATAAAACCCTCTGGGCTAGAAATATGAAAATGACAGTCATCTTCCAAACCTGAAAAAGTTAGCGAGTTTCTATAACTGAAGTTTAGACAAATATTTGATTGTGTTCAACAAAAAGGAGTGCATATACCAAATAAGATTGAGCTTACATTGACACTGGTAAACCAGCAGCAGCTAAATTTGCATCAACCTTGATACGATCAGCACTAGATGCAACAGCCACTTTCAGGCCTTTGCTCTTACACTGTAGTGCAGCAGCATTATATTACATCATTTTTAAATGCAACAAGATATAAAATTATGCCACTTGTGAATAATTTGCTTACAAACCTGATTAATAAGTTCAAAGGCACCAGGAAATCCTATCCCCGAATTCGGTTTTGCATACTACAAGAAGTGAAAGAAGCTTTCGAAGGTAAGTGATGATATAACAGTTTTCCCATTGCATTATGTGTTTGAATGTAAAAAATATATAAAATCACAGAAGATTAATCACCTTATCTAGATATATCTCAAAGAACCTATTTTTTGCTGCCTCTGTATCAAATTCCTTGACTCCCTTAACAGAAGCTACACCTCCTAAGAAATTGGCTTCACCTATTACACCGGCATAGGAAATGTAAATAATTGGGGGAAGGTTACATATCAAAAGGCAAATACAAATCCATCACATCCACACTTACACTAGTAAAAAGTAAAATACAGTTCTACTAACATTAAAATTTTTTCTTTGCAGTCATCTCAGACACGCAGACAAAAGGAACATCTTGAATTTTGCATACATACAAACAAAATCAACTTCATTATTTACTTGAGAACCAAACTGGATCCTCAATTAAATGGAAATTACATGCAAATTGAATAGCAACAATCATAAGAGAAAATTCAACCGATCAAACATATGCTTGAACAACAAACTAGAAAATAATTAATCAGAAACAAGAAGAAAAATTCATATATAACATAGATTTCATTGAAAGACATCTTCATTACCAGTTCCCATGAAAGGCACAAAATCCTCAACCGTAACTTCAACTCCCATCTCGGCAAAAACATCCACAGCTGCTCTTCTCGATGGCTCCTCGCTATTACATAACACTCCATCCATGTCAAACAACACAGCAGAAACTTTCCCCCAATCGCTCGACGAACTACTTTCTGAAGAAACGTTCACATTTGTCTGCTCCACTTTCGTCACGCATGCTTTGACCACCATTTTACGCGCGAAAAGTGCTCGGTTCACTCTGCGTTGGAACAAAGAGTTCGAAAACGAACTGGTTTTCAGTAGCCTTGAATTTAAAGAGAAGAAGAAGAGGGCATTCTGATGGGATAAAGATGAAGCTGGCGGTGATGACAGCAGTTTCATGGTCACGGTCACGGTCACGGTCTGGTCGTTCAACTGACAACGGGTAACTGATTTTTGCTGGGAAAGGTTATACGGCGGAGTTTTTTTGTTGACGATATTGCCCTTGATGTTTTATGAAATGTATGACGGGTCGGTGCGGTGGGCGTTGGGAGGAAGGGTATCTGAGTAAACTTAACTCAGTTATTGATGGCGGAGAAACGGTTTAGTTGTACATTATCCGCTTGGTGACCACACTTTTTATGAGCTGGGCCCATGTGTGATCATTATCGATTTATGGGTTTGGATTACTCCTAAAGAGCCCATGAAGCCCATTTTTCAACTTAATTCGATTTAGGGTAATTTAAATTTCACGTGTCCCTAACTTAAGTGTCGTAATTTTTGAAATAAAAACATAGTTAATTTTTTCAATAGGAGTTGAGTTGAAGACCAGACCAGAGTCAGCAGACGAATCTAATCTAAATATGTAAACAAATTATATTTTTATTCAAAAAGGAATAAGAACTGGAAGACTTAGATATATATATATATATATATATATATATATATATATATATTGTATTATTAACAGAGGTGATTACAAAATATATATATATAGAGAGAGTGACAAGCAATCCTAGGTTGTAATTAAGGAAAGCCGAATCAACTAAATAAGGAGAGATTACAAGAAGATTGCAGTAAAAAACAGAGTAAAACTCTCCAAATATAGAAGTGCTAATTTTGTGCTTTATCAAAGATTTGGATGATAAAATCCCCTTTTTTTCACGTGTCATTTGTGAGAGTAGTAATAATATAGAACACTTTTTTCTTAATAATTGTAAAATGGTTCATATTATTTATTTGTATTAATTAGATGTGTGTAATAATCCAAGATGATTAATTATATTAATGACATTATACTTGTGTCATGAAGCAATTACCATGATGAATGTAGTTGATGAGGAAGACTGTATGCTAGTAATAGCATTACAAGTTGAACCCCATGATACAGACATAATTAAATTATTAACTTGAAAAACACTATCTAGCTAAACCTCATATTCATTCATTCTTGTTTTTTTTTGGGGGAAATTAAGCTTCAATGATTGATATCTTGCTTTTACCCTATTTAATTTCTATAATGGCCACTATAAAACCACACATGTGATTTTATTGCCCTTCCAACCAGGCCAACAAGATTGTGATTATCCAATACATTTCTTTTATTGTTCACATGATCTAAACATTATCTCTCCACTAATCATAATTAATTAACCAAATGCGTTTAGAATTTGTTTGTTATAACCTTTTCATTAAAAATTTATGAAAAGTTAAAAAAATTCTCTTTCGATCAGTAGAAAAACCATACTGTGAAGGTGCACTTAAAGCCTATAAAATCTCTTCATACAAGAATTAAATATTCAGCAGCAGCAGCATCAAGAAGCTTCAACTGAAAGAAGATGAGGTATATATGTGCTTTCTCATTTGAGTTAGACATTGTTTTCTTTCCTAACATTAAGCTATCAAGTAACCTTTATAGTGCTTTAAAGTACAGATCAATCATGAAGAATGTACTTGTAGTTCTGTTCGTGCTGGAACTTGTGTCATTACATCTTCAAGCTGATGCCAGAAGATTTAAGGTAGAGATGAAGAGAGAAAAAATTGATTATCTGCAGCCTACTTCAAATGCACAACCTGGTAGAAAATTAGATGATGCAGTAAATGGTTCATTTCAAACCGCTGCTACCACAAATGATACCAGCAACACAGCTGAGAGCAATACCAACAGCAGCTACGGAAGTTACGGAAATCCTTCCGGATCATCTACTGAAACTCACCATGCTTACACTAATGAATGCCAGCCCAAGAAAAATTGTTAACCTGCTATATATATATAATGCAGAAATAAGATGTAGATACATCTAGTATGAATAAATGGGGCGGCAATATGTGCCGTGCTCCCAGTTTAATATCTGGTACTTGAATGTGTACGCTTCACGACTAAGTGAATTTGTAGTAACGAAATAGTATATCCTATATGTGTTTCAAATTATCTGTTCTCAGGACTTTACCAAAAATCATTGCAGGAACATTTACCATTTCTGAAATGATGAAAACGAACGCGATCCCTTACAATTATGTCCCTTTTGTATACTTTCGAAATAAGCTTGGTAGCAGAATGGCAGTCCTCACATACCCTCAAGTTTTTTACAATCCGAATGGTTGTTCCAGGATCTGTGTTAATGAATCCGAAAGCAATTGCAAGCTTTTCGCTGTGGTACTTAACTGCAGTTTCCTTCTCTACCTCATCAACATCAAATAAAACTTGGGAGGATTTTGGTGAATAGCCTTCCATTTTCAGCTTCTCAACGATGCTTTCCAACATCAAGTAAATTTCCTCAACTTGTGGATGTGATCCATCTCCAATTTTGAATTCATGAACAACACCATTCAAATCAATCATGCTAGTTCCTGGATTTGTCTTTATTCCTCTTTCTTTCATCAACTTCCTCACTTCTGCAACATCTTCCCATCTTCCTTCCTTTGCATAGATGTTTGATAGTACTGCATATCGGCCACTATTTTCAGGCTCCATCTCCAGCAAAATCTTCCCAACTCTTTCACCCAATTCAACATTTCCATGTTTCCTACAAGCACCTAAAAGTGCTCCCCAAACTGCTGCATTTGGTTCCATCGGCATTGAATTTATGACTTCCTCTGCTTCAGCTAAGAATCCTGCCCTTCCTAGAAGGTCCACAACACATCCATAATGTTCAATTTCAGGCTCAATATTGTACATTTTCTTCATATCATTCAAGGCACTTACACCTTCTTCAACCATTCCGGCGTGAGCACAAGCTTTTAGGATACACAAAAAAGTGATTCCATCTGGTCTCATCTTTTCGCTTTGCATTTTGAAGAAAAGCTCAATTGCATCCTCTGCTCGACCATGCATAGCAAGCCCACCAATCATGGCATTCCAAGAGAAAACTTCTTTCACTTTCATGTTCTCGAAAACCTCCCATGCCATATCAAGGCGCGCACATTTTGCATACATATCAATCAAAGCAGTCCCCAACACTGCATCTAAATACATAGAATTTTTCTTCACATAAGCATGAATCCACCTGCCTTGATCAAAAGCACCCAAATTAGCACAAGCAGAAAGCACACTAGAGATAACAAATTGCCTTGGCCTAATATTATTCTCTCTTTGCATCTCATTAAATACTTCCAATGCTTCTTTATGACACCCTCCTTTGATATAACCATCAATCATAGCACTCCAACTTATTTCATCCTTGTCACTCATGTCATCAAACAACTTTCTAGCTTCTTGAAACATCCCAAACCTAGCAAGACCACTTATCATTGCATTGTAAGATCCAATATTTCTACCACTCATACTCTTAAACAATTCTTTAGCAGCTTCAATCTCTCCACATTTCAAATACCCATCAATCATAGCATTCCAACAAATGACATCCAAATCTCCACCATCGTCAAGAATCCGGCTTGCCTCAGTCACACATCCAAAAGATGCATACATCTGAATTCCAGAACTTTTTATATGCACATCTCCACAAAGTCCATTTTTCACCACGTGGGCATGAACTTGCATCCCTTCTTTATCTGCTTCAGAAATCGTACAAGCCTTAAACACTGTTGGATACGTAAACTTATTAGGCCTAGAATCTCCAGCAACCATTTTATAATACAAACGTATAACCTTCCATGGCTCGTTATGTTCTAAGCAACCTCTAAGTACAGTATTCCATACAAAGACATTTGGGCTAGGAACAGAAAAGAAGACATTTAAAGCCAAATCCAAGTTGCCGAAACGAATATTTGCATAGCATTTCACCAAAGTTCCAGATACGTAATGGTCCTGAAATTGTCCACTCTTTAATATCACAGCATGCGCCTGCTTCAGATGTTGCCAGGAAGTGCTGCACTTTGTGTTCAAGAGTTTTAGGATGTTTTTCTGGGAAAGCTGGGAAGTGTGAATGTTTTTTGCTGAGATTTCTTCTGGTTTTAGATGCCATGGAAGAGTTTTGGACGTCGTTGTGCTCATTTTCTGCTTCCCTAGCCGGTAGCTATGTCAAATGAGAATGTATCATGCCATAAGCGATAAAATTATTCAAGTTACAAAGCCCAGGAAGTTCTCGGCCACACAATAATTTAATAAATATATCTCTCATATATATATATATATATATATTTATATATATGTCGTTCTTTTCAAAGTTTACTTTACGCTTTGTCGTTTCTGTTATAATCTAAGAAGTGACAAGTCGCTTACTATTTTGTTGTCTACTGCAAAACTTGGTGGATGATTAGTCGGTTCTTGTGAACGACTTGACGTCCAGTTTGGGTTACTTGATTGCACTCTCTAGTCTCCAATGCAGCTGTAATTTGGGTTTTCATCGAGTATAAGAATTATAACCTTAATCAATTCTTCATTTTGGACACTCAATGAGGCAATGCAGTATAAAAAATCCCTTTAAATCTTTCTCTACTGATCAAGTTCTCAAGCATGTTTTTGCAGAATTTTTCTGTCTCTATGTGTTATTAATTTCTGCAAGATAATTGCTTCATTAGTTCATATTTAACGTGCAATCTATCACATTGATGGAAGAAAATTTCTAGGCATGTGTTACGGCCTTGTAATAAATGCTAATCAAGAAGAAAATTTCGTTTGAGGGTCATTCTGAAAAGGAGATTTTTCCTCAACCCACCTACATATTTTGCAAAAATTTGATAGAATCTGTTCAGTACTTTCCGCTTGTAATTCTGTTTGTTTCCACAGAAAAATGCCTGTAATTTTGAGTGTCTTCCATGCATTAATCCATTCATTGTCTGTCGTCTATACCAAAGTCAACACCTGCTATATTTTCTAATATGGAAATTTAATATATTAATGCATGAAAAAATGGATTCATGATTCTACGTATGGCAAAAATAGGAAACATCATTAATGAAAATATTCTATAAGTACCCATCGACAATTTTCGCAGAATCATCCAAGCTCCTAGCAGGGAAAGATTAAGCTTGGGAAAAGAAATGCAGCCTGCTCTAAAATCTTTGCTCATTTATACAATTTTGGCCATTTCTTTTGGTTTTGCTAGTGCTGGTGTAGATTGTAAAGGTGGAGAAAAAGGATCAAATGTGGCATATACCATTACTGTTGATCAGTCCAGCAACCAACACAGAACAGTTCAAAGTGCCATCAATTCCATTCCTGCAGACAACAATCAATGGATCAAAATTCACATCAAACCTGGGACATACACGTATGCAACGTTAAACCATACTCGTATTTCAGTTTCTGCATGTTTTGATTGATTGATTTCAGATAGTATGCAATATGAATGTGCAGAGAACAGTTACATATTCCAGTGGATAAACCATGTATTTTTCTTGAAGGAGAAGGCCGTAGTGTTACAAAAATAACATACAATGATCATCAAAGGACAGATACCAGTGCTACTTTCTCTTCATTTCCTGACAATTTGGTTGTCAAAGGCATTACATTTGAGGTAATTTGTTTTGATCTTGTGATTCCAATACTGAGAGAATCTGCCATTATTCTTTCCTACTTTGTCAGATGCGTAATTTTTATTTTATGCTGCAGAATTCATATAACTTGGCCGAGGAGTTACAGGAAGCATTAGTGGTTGAAGGAAACACAGATTCAGGCACATTACAAGCAGGGGAGGATATGACACAAGCTCTTGCAGCGAGGATTTATGGCGATAAGTCTGCATTTTATGAATGTGGATTTCTTGGGGTGCAAGATACATTATGGGATGTTCAAGGCAGACATTTCTTCAAAAACTGTTACATTGAAGGAGCTGTAGACTTCATTTTTGGCAATGGTCAATCTGTTTATGAGGTCCATTTTAAACTTTTAACCCAAGAATGCTCATAGTTTCTCACAGAAATTTGATCATTTTCACCAATGTGTTCTCTCTTTACTCATTCAGGACTGCTTGATACATTCGACTGCTGGCTCAGTACTTACCAGAGGACTTGCAGGCTTTATCACAGCTCAAAAAAGACAATCCGCAAATGATCCTGGTGGTTTTGTATTCAGAAGAGGTGTAGTTTCAGGAATTGGTCAAACTTACCTTGGAAGAGCTTATGGTCCATATTCTAGAGTAATATTTTATGAAACACAATTATCTTCTGTTGTCAGCCCTCCAGGATGGGATGCCTGGAACTTCCAGGGAAAAGAGTAAGTTCAGTTCACAACAATGCCTGAAAATTTTAACAGAAACAATATGTAATTGATCATTTTTGTTGATGTATTAACTTGTCCTTTTTGCAACAAAATGCAGGGCCAACTTCGTTTATGCTGAGATTAACTGCAAAGGTCCAGGATCTGACCAATCAAATCGCGTTTCCTGGGAAAAGAAGTTTGATTCCAGACAAATGTATCAATTTTCAACTTCATTTTTCATCAACCAGGATGGCTGGCTTAGTAACCTGCCTTAATAAATAGCCATCAAAAGTTTGCATTTTCAGATTCATGAGTTCAAAATTATTTGTCTGGCAGAGAACTCGTCTTCAAAAGTTTTTCATGTATTATTTACTCGCTAAATTATGAGAGTCTAAAAACGATAAGTGGGTTTAAAAAGCTTATAAATAATGAATCAAAATAGAATCCATTAATGTTATTAAAAATTATAACACAAATCACAGCATTGATGCTAATAACGGCATAAATAGGATGTTTCTTTAATTCCTATTCGGCAGGCAGGCCAGGCACAGGGGCAGGGACCTGTATGAAAACAATTACAAATTGAGTTTTTCCGTTTGCAAATTCATTTTTAAAATGAAGGACCTAAGTGATATTAACATCAAATATATTTTTATGCTTATGCAGTGGGGGAAGGTCAACAGTTATAAGCTGACACGTGGAGAGATGTACGGGCAATAGGAACCTGTAGCTGACGTAAACTTCATGTCAGAAGCAGAAGATATATCTTGTCTGAATTTCACTCACGACATGACAAGTGACGTACATGTCACCCGCCAACTTAATTGATTACTCTTTTTTCATTTTTTGGGTTTAACAGTTTTCCCATCATCGCATCATCATCGTCGTCCACCAGCACATCATGCATGTGGATAATCATCAAGTCAAACCATCGGATGTGGCAGACATATCAGACGGTTGACACTGGCCCCATCTCTCGACAGTATCGCGCAAAATGCGCGGGTGCTTTCTCTGATCTGGATGTCGTAAGCTCGTCTTCAGCCCTTCATTTAATCCCCCCTGGTACCCACCCCAAATTCAAATCCATCATTTAAATTTCAACACATAAATACAGAACCCTACTGTACAAAAATATCTCTCTGGTACAAACGGAGCTTTACTATAATGAAAAGATGACAAGGAAAAGAAAAGATGACAAGGTGGGAGCAAGTGTGATGGAAGATGGTGACAGCTCAGGGCCAATCTTATCAATACAGAAACGTTTTGTTAGTTGTCTCTCTGTTTTCCCACCTACCTAATCTTCACATTATGTAGATATTACATGAACCAGAAACATTACCTAATTCTTGAGGCTAAAATTATGGAAAATGTCTTAGGAAAAGCTAGGCCAAGGCAAAAATTTAAATGGGATTTACATGAAATGACAAATGGACGTGGGCAGGATTTTTGGTTTGTTTATGATCCTGCAGTTCCAGGTCCTCCAAGTGTTAGAACTACACCTTCAAGATCACTTCCTTGTTTAGGCTGTTTGCCTGAAGGTGAAGCGGATCTAACGATGTGTAAATGTCTATTATTCGCTTGAGTTTGCCGGTGCTTCTCAGCAGTTTCTGGGGTGGATAACACGATTGGCTGCTGAGAAAGCTTGAAGGGTTGGGCGTGATTTGAGTTTGGGCATAGTTGAGTAAGCGGTGAAACTCTCGAGAGAATTCCAGGTCCCTGGTTTGATATGTACGAGTCCTCCATTAAGCAAAATGAAAACAAAAATGATTGAACAGATGTTGTAATGACTAATAATTTCACAATTGAATATAAAAAACTTACGTGTGGAAACAAGACACCTCTAAAAATCTTCCCGTTAACAGTTGCTGTCATCAGGAAACCCGAGTCAAAAGCTCCATCAATTTTGCCTTGCACCTCAGCACCAATCTAAGGACAAAAATCCGATGTGGAAAGCATAAATGATTGGAAGAAGTGAAAAAGGTAAATAAAAAGTAAAAGGAAATTGCCAACATTTACCAGATTTTGAATAGGCCAAGCTTCCATTGATTGGGGTTCTGCTGGATGTTGTGTTCCTTGCCTGCCTGTATAAACAACCTGAAGAATATGTTCTGATTTTTTATGGTTTTGATGTTCTCTTGAGAACTGATGGTCTTGTGTAGTTTTCTGGATCATATTCCAGGATTCTCTCTGGTTAGTTGCACCATTGTTGAGCTGGAAACATTTTGGAATTTGATTCATCTGCTTAAACAAGTGAAGGCCTTGGGAGCCTGCAACAGAGTCAGAGGCTTTTAGAACCGGGGTTTGTTCTTGATCAGATTGTGATGGTGATGAATGCTGTGAGAGTGAAAGTGAATGCTCTTCTTGTTCTGATTCAATCTCCCACGCATTAGTTAAATTCAGAGTCCTCCTCTTCCTTGGATGCAGAATACCTAGAAGATAATGAAATGTCAGATTTAAATAACTTAAATCTCTTTATACACATAAGGCAAGGATTTTGATGTATCAAGCCAACCTGAAGCAAAAGGAAAAGTTTGCTTGAGTTCTAATTCTGCTTCATGAGCTTGCTTTCTTGGTATTTCGTTATTTCCAGAGAACATGTTTTTCTGATTGACAACAAAGACAATAACCCGTCATTTATTGAAAGACAACAACATTTACATCAAATCACATTTGATCATATATAGCACAAAGTCATTACCGAGTTATCTTCTGCTCCTCCAGGAAATCTTCTCTTTGCTTGGTTCCAATGATTTCCAAATATTTTGCACATGGAAATGTTATAACAACCATTCAGATGCTCTGCTCCAAGCACCAAGACTAACAACTCATTAAGTGGACGCTCATCCTCCCCACACCTGTGGAAATAAATAGAGAACAAATTTATAAATGAATTCAAAATTAAGGACAAAGGTGATGCATATGAAACTCCTGTTCGGTGATTGATATACATTACCCTCCATAGATGACAACATCTGAGTCTGCAACAACAGCAGTATGAGAAAAGCGCCCTTGAGGTTGCTGGCCGCGCGTATCAAGCTGACTCCACAAGCAAGTAGTCACATCAAGGATCCAAATGTCATTGTAGTAATGTTTGTCTCCAACTCCTCCGATGATACAAATCTGCAAACAAGAAGAAAACTTTTGAGAATAGAACAAAATTTGGGAATGACTGTGTTCAATCATGCTAGAATGCTAATCAAAGAACTAAATCCATTATTAATCATGACTTGCCTTTGTCCCTATATTAACAGCAGCATGACCTGCCCTAACACCCGGTGAAGATCCATTAATTGCCAACTGCTAGAAAAACCAACAAAACAGAAGCATCACAATCTGTAATTATTGCTTAACTTTGTAAAACTAAAATTTAGAGAAGGGAATTTGAATTTGGTACCTTTGACCAAGTTAATGTTCTCAAATCAAGCATATCTATATCTCCATGGTACCGATCACCACAATCCCCGCCATACACGAAAAGCCTGTTCGCTATTACATTAGCGCTGTGACTGTCCCTAGGGACAGGAATATCACCCTTTGCGGTAGGAGAAGCCCATCTCATAGTCTTGAGGTTTAGAACGTGTAAATCGTTCAAGTAATTTGCTTCGCCTTCTCCACTACCCCCAAATATCACCATTTTATCATCATGAACAAGTGTGGCAGTGTGACTTTCACGAGGAGATGGTGGATCACCTCTGCATTCAGGACGTATCCACTCTTTCGAATCAAGATCCAGTATATGAAGATCATTGACCTTCTTATAACCATTTGTACCGCCAAACACAATCATCTTGCGCCCCACAAGGACAGCGCTGTGGCTGTCCCTCGGGCCAGGCCCTTGGCCAGTGGTAGCAAGATTGCTCCATACCATTGTTTCCAGATTTAGCATCAGAACATCACCAAAATGAAAACCCCCACAACATCCCTGAAGTGAACAGATACAGAAATTGACAATATGTTCTGATAGAAGGTATTTTAAAAGAAATCCGTTCTACTTGGCTTTCCCTTACAATCTAATTCGTGATCAGTTTGTCATTTTCTTTCACACCAGAAAGAAGATTTAACACTAAATCTAGAACATAATGTTATGGAAGGTTAAATTCTATTCTGTTCAGTATTGGTGCTTTTCAGGCTAAGCAATGCAATTTGCAGTTTTTGGTTTTCCAAGTTACAGAAAATCCAAAAACTATGAACATCAGAAACCATATAGATATGATCTGGGACAGAGAATTACAGATAACGAAACATACACGGTTATTTTGAGATTTTGTTAACCAGAAAACATATGATGAGGACATTAGAGACAATTTATTTGATAACACACCGGGGAATTGTCTCATAACTAATGAAAGTGTTAAAGCACATGAATTATCTCCTATTACCGACATAACACATGAAAAAATTGTGAGATAATTGTAGGAGATGTGGAAACAAAGGGTATGACAAACATTTCTATATCAAGAAAGCATAGTAATAATTTCCATATTTCCGAACAAACTGTTCTACTAACTAAAGAAACTAAAACAAGAACAAACCAACAAGAAGCAGAAGTAGAGGAGAAAAAAAAAAAAGGAAACAAACTGAAACCAATTAAGAAAGTTCGTATTTCCTTGGACAAAAATAACCATACACAAGAATAAAAGAAGAAAAAAAATGAATAAGCATATGAACATTAAGAAAGCAACAGTTGTAGCCTGAACTTGGGAAGTTTTATCTTATGATAAAAAAGCATTAATTCAAGAAATTATACATACCCCAAAGACATAAACAAGCCCATGAGAATAACAAGCAGAATGTCCCCATCTCTCAGGAGGATTTAATCCTAAAACCTTTGGATAAAGCCACATTGCTGACTTCTTTGCAGTTTCGCCTCCCAATCCCAAAGAATCCATAATTTTCTGTTTCTCTTTTTATTTTGAAGGTTCTCTGAAAGATGAAACTTTGGTTCAACCTGGGGGCAAAAACAAACCACAGTGCTTGACAAAATGAAGAAGCAACAGAGATGGAGAGAGAGGGTCAAAAGAGAGGGGAGGAGGACATGAACAAGCCAAGTGATAAATCAACTATCAGTGTCAATAGACATGAAAAGATAGGAGCTTTCGAGTCTCAGTCACTGTGGCAACCAACATGAACAGAAACTTGTGTTTTGGGGGGTGAAAAGAACAAAAAAAAATTTCCCATATTGATCTTCTCCTTCGTTCATAAAAAATAATTGTTTTTTAAATATATATTTATATTTTCAAAATAGAAGTAATCTTAGTTAACAGTAACATGATAAATTCGATAACCAGTGATGTAAAATGGAGAGAGAGAGAGAATTTTGTAGTTGGAAGTGGGTGCTGTGTAAATATGTTGTTGTGTTTCACTTTAATTTTCAGAAATGTCTAAGCGAAAATGATGGGAGTGTGTGTATATGTGGGGGCATTGAATTGTGGGAAATGATGGAGACGGGGGAGGTCATCATCCGGGACTGGGAAGTTTTTATTAGACAGCGTAGCATTGGTTATAGATATATATATATATATATATATATAGAGAGAGAGAGAGAGAGAGAGAGAGTTTCTGCTCTTTCTTTTTCAAAAAACTCACATGGTGGTTTCTTTTCTTCGTTAACATGATATTGGGATTGATGGATGTGAACGAAAAGAAAAGAAAAGAAAGGAAATGAAAGAAAACACTTTTTACGTTTTTCTCTTTCTCTCACTCAGTCACCCAAGTTTCAAGTCAAGGTGTGTTATTGATGATGTCGATCTAGAAAGAAATGTCAAGGGGATGTGGGGTTTTGTGTTATGCAAAATTCATTCTTCTTTTGAGTTTTGGGATTTTATTTATTTTTAACATTGCATGTAATGCATGGATGCATAGCATCATGGAATTCAAGTATGCTTAAAAAATGGCATGACATGTTTGTTGGTTAGTGATGTTTTATTTATGTACATGCACTTGCACATGGACAAGGACAGGGGAAAGGGAGAGGCAGATGCTCATATGTTTTTTTACTTGAACAAATAACTCTTTTTTTTTTTTTTCTTTTTTGATAAAAGGAGGAAAAAAGAAGAAAGGAAAGCCATGCAAACTGAAAGAAAGAAAGCAAATTTGATTTGATTTGATTCTCTCAAGAGAGAGCTGTGATTATGATTTATGAATATGATTATTATTGGTGTGATAAAGAGAAAGGCGTAGAGTACACGCGACAAACACGGGAGGTTCTTCAGGTAAAATAAAATGGCGGTAGTGGCTGTTGGCTGTGACTTTGACTGTAGCTTCCTTGATTCACGTGACATGAATGACATACTTTGTAACTTGAAACTAATATTTTCTTTCTTTCTTTCTTTCTTTGTTTCTCCTTGGAAGGAAAAGACCTGTGTTTTAACATCGTCAACCTTGGAAGAAAAGTATATATCTTTGGTTCTCTATAATAGCATTACCAACATAATCAGTTCACAGTTGATCGTTCCTTAAATACCACCGTATTATGTTATGGTTAAAGGTGTTAGTAATTATTTCCATCTCACCGTATGCTGTCTAATTCGTTCATTCATTCATTCCTAAAACATTGACAGAATGAATACGATTCAATAACTTCCGTTGAAATTCAAAATGTAAAACATTTTAATCTGATAGTATAAATGGTGGGGATTTTGATGGATGGTGTTGTGTGGAAACAGTGAAGAGAATCGCGCGCGCGCGTTCTTGGGAGATGGGGGGCCCGAGTCCAGACCAGAGCAGGCAGCGTGACGGGTACGTGCAGTACTTAAAAGACTTGAAATTACAGACTGTTGGTGTCCTCCTTGTCGCAGAATCCAATACCCAATACTAAAGCATATCATAGTAAACTGCACATGTAACTACCACTACCACCACCACTACCACTACCAATCTTTTCAACCTTTCAACCCTCACCAATCTCGCTTCTATCCATACTCTTTTAATCATCAAATGCCTTCTTTTTCTATCATTTCCTTATCAACCCCAGCACCACCCACCCCTTTTTTCTTTTTTAATTGTATGGAATATCTACCCAAGAAAATCATTCACCAATCACCACAAACCAACGTATTTATATACACCAAGTGAAGAAGAAACTGGTTCCACGGAATTTCTTTTTTTTTTTTTCCCCTTCTGAATCAGTCAAATTCTGTGTCTGTACAGGTCGGAACATTGGTATGTCATATTATAACTTATGTCATCCATCTTCTATTTATACAAAGGCAGCATGTTACGCACTTTACAATGAAGCCACACCATCAATTTTCGAGTGGAGTAGACATGATATACCTCAAGCTTCATTTCAAGTGCGTGTGTGTACATATCTTTGCTCCGAATACACCTAATGACCTTTGCAAGGCAGAGACTGGCAGACTGCTGATAAGAGGAAAAGAAAATACGTTAGAGAAGATAATGTATTGCCGGAAGAAACTAATATTCTACTTGCATAGTTAGCATCCAAATGCAGCAATCTTTACATTTAAGATTTAAGACTGAGGGTCAAAGGAGAAAAGGCTTCTTTGCTCATCTGTTGGATTGGACAACCATCGGCAGAACATCCACGCTGCTCCAACTACTGATAAAACTGACAGTGTAGCCAGATATCCAAAATGTGAAACATCACTTGCAATTATCGCAACTCCGAGCATCACAGACTCTGCTAAACTTGCAACTGAAATCTCTGTTGTCCCAATGAGATTTGCCTTGGATGATGGGATACCAGTTTGAAGAATTTGTGCCCCCACAATATCATATGACATATGTCCCAACCTTGATAACACCTGCATGCAAACGTGGGTCATATTTGTTCCAAAAACACCCCAATAAAAATACATGATACAGACTGCTCGGAGGATAAAAAATTTTTATTTTCAGGTCTTTCAAAAATTGACATATACAACCAAGCAGAAAAAAGGTGGATGGTTCTCACAATCAAACCCAAAAAGAAAAGAAGAGGGCTCTGCTGGGACAAAGATCCACCCCAGTACACAGCAACTGCCACGGTCAGAAGTGAAGCCTGGAGTACCAATCCAACCGCTCCAGCCTGGGAAAATGAAGAAGCAAAATATCTGTAAGTACTACATCCAGAACCAGAACTTCTAGTAGACTGGTAACAAGAAAGACAAACATAAGAACCAACCTTCAAAATGCCAAAACGCTGAACCAAGTATGCAGATAAAAATGTTGCTGCAACACCCATAAAAGCACATAGCCCACTAAATCCCCCAATGATTGATGGGTTTAGACCTGTTGAAAATGCCATATAATATCTCTGAGTCAAAATGAAATTTCTGAGAGAAAACAGAGCAAAGTTGTTTATTGCAAGGTTAAGGAGAAATATAGAGATCTTCATTGATTGGAATTTCAAAGAGGAGAAAAGAAAAAAATTAAATAAATAAAAAATTGTAAGAAGCAGCTGTGTGCATGCCAGCCAATCCCCTGTTCTCACGTTGGATTATATATAAAACATATTCAAGAAATCTAAATCCACTGGTTAATGGGCAAAACAGTTTGAAAAATACCCTGCTGTGTCAAAAATGCTGTCATCAAACTGCCAGGAGTAAGAATGACATTCAAGTAGAGGAGCACATATGCCAAGCTTGCAGGAAGGACAGGCTGCTGCATGTATTCCTTCCACCCAAGCTTGATAGCTTCAATACCTACATCCGCTAGTGGTATGGAAGATGCAACTGTTAGTTACAGCATGGTGAGACACCACTTGAATAAGAAGTATTTAAATCAATAAGCTCTACCAATGTTGTTAGCATCAGGCACAGGTCCTCCATCATACGTTCTACAACTTCGCGAACATTTAGCACGGTCAAGAACTCCAGTTGAAAGTTTGTTGGTTAACCATGTGAGAATAATCTGAGAAACCACATTAGTAAAACTGAAACAGGACTTATTTCCTGAACAGGAATGACAGACAGAACAAGAAGAGAAGCACATACCATAACAGGCAAGGACCAAATCATTGCACCAGCTGCGAACTTCAGGCAAGTTACTGGGTCATACTTAGAGAGAAGAATACCAAACAGAGAAGCTCCAGCTATCTGCAGTTATATACAACTTTAATCTCTTAGTGTGTGGAGTTTCCACATGTTCCACATTGCAAGTAAAACGCAACAGTTATCCATGGCAACACAAATACATACACAATGCTTTCAAAAATATAAACAATTACAAAATTAACACACCTCACAGAGCAGATCAATTCGATTGAGAATGGCATTTGCTTGTGCAAGTGCAATAGGCCTGTTTATTCCTGCTAACTGTCCACACAAGAACACAAACTAAGAACACACTCAACCTTCCAGTAAAAAGAATAATTATCACTGGATATACAAGGAACAACGAAAGCATGGAAAGCAAGTACCAGTACAACCCAGTCACGCTCCACAGCAACCCCCAGTGCTACTCCTGTTAGTCGCTCAACAGCCCCTGCTAACACTAGTACAACAAACCAAGGACGGAGAAGCACAGATGATGCAGATGTACGAAAAACAGTGTGGGCATGAATTATCATTGCTGCAGATACCAACTGAGCTGCTGCCTACAAAAGCAGAATAATTAGTAAGGGAATGAAAAGAGATATAGCTGCAAATCAATTCCCGGAGAGATATAGTTTGATAAGTTAATACCTGGACAGTATTCAAGCAAATATATGCAGGTATTCTAGGAGAATGATCCATAAGCTTACCAACCAATGGACCTCCAATAATTATCGCAAACTGTATAGCAAAATAGTTAGAAAGTTGTCTTCTCCATCATCCTATTTTCAAGGTTAAAGTAATCTCAATGGAAAGATTCCAACCTTGGTAAAGAATCCCAGGACTGCCACAGGTAGAAGGCTTGGATGAAGCAGTGCAATAGCAGAAGGCCAAGCAAAATTCCAAAGCTGTTCCACTAAATTGCCAGCCAGACAACTGGCATAGAGAGCTGAAAAATATACATTCTTCAAGTTAACGATGGCCTATCTAAACCAACATGCAGTAAACTATCTCCTAGTAGAAATAAGTGATCAGTGAACAAGAAATATCTTGACTGATTTGGACAAAAATTGGTTAGGATATAAGAAATCACATGGAACCAGAAATGTTAGAGCAATAAATGAGCAAGGAAGCTGCAAAAGCCTACAGATGTAAATCCTTTGCTGCCATTAACTCTAAAAAGATCTAGTAAGATGCACAGAAATAGCCTCTTGTTCTACCAATATCTTCAAACTCCAGTGAGCACACAACTATATTGGCTTCCTACCTCAAGGACTAGTTGTAATCTGTAACAAGACATCCATAAATTCTTCCAGCTTAATATAGTTTTTCCCAAAATAATACATCTCAAGGCTTTAATATATATAACCATTAGATCATTTGTTTCTTTGGACTCAGATAAAAAATTGTTTATGATCTACGAAATTCAAAAGCTCGGAATGCCAACTCTGTTGCACAAGAAATGGTAATAACCTTGACCTCTAACAAGCAATTTACAATGCTACAAATGATTATCATGCTTCAATGAAGACTAAAAGGCAGGGCTACTTACCATACAGGCCTTCTGGGTGGGCTGGAGTTGCAGCAAGGGCATTCTGCTCCTCCTCGGATAAAACCTAATGCAGTAAAGAATTAAATAGAATAACATTTCAATGCACACTAATGCTGAAAGGTTGAAAGATATTGAGATATAATTAAACTCGAGAAGGGATTGATATTGAGATATAATTAAACTCAAGAAGGGATTGATATTGAGATATAATTAAACTCAAGAAGGGATTGAATTAATAATCACACATACGGGTATTGTTGTTAAAAGGCTATCTACGTAAGTTCCTTCGGTCAGCAAAGTCAAAGAATCACTCTGAAGCATATCAGAATTGAGATGAACAATGGGGACTGAACACTCCAATTCAACAGCTGATATATCTTCGTGGACCTCATCATCAGCGGTAACGTGGTCCAATTCTACCTCTGTATTCGTAATTGAACACCTTGAAACAAAACTGTCCAAAGAAAAAAAAAACTTTTGAGATATTCCTTTCCCATGGGGGATTGCTTGACCTCCTTTCCCGACTTACCAGCTATCAAAACAAGATGATAAAATAGCCAGTCTTAGATTTACTTAAGGTTGCCTATCCAAAACAATTGAAACTAAGCCAAAAAATTGTTCTATACCCCATATGCTACTAAAGTTTCCTCTCCATTTGGTTGCTGAAGAACTATCAATAGAATTATATTAAAGCTAATGACTGTTGCTTAGCCAAAAAATCTGACTTTTAGACATAATAAGCAATCAATTGCACCATACAGAATCTATAAAAAAAAATTACTCAAACTGAACCAATTCGTCCTATATTCAAGTTTATTCCTTCCATATCTTAACATTTTCTCAGCAAACAAACAGACCATTAACTACAATAGTTTAGAAACTTTCCATCCATTGCACACTATTTCTCCGCAACCATGCAGACCAAGCAGAGAGAAAAAAGAAACAGATGCCCCACCTGTGAGAAGGGAAAGTAGAGTCGAAATTCAACCATCGGCGGCGATAGCGAATTCGAGACGACGGCGGCCGCGATAAATCAGAAGTTTTCCCGACGGAAACATTGAAGAAACCAAACGACACGGTTTGACTAATTGCCATTGCCATAACCATATCGATTTTCTCCTACTCCTATCCAGAACCAAACTACTCTTCTTCAACTTCTTCGGGTTAAAGTGCTCACTACACCACTCGAAGCACCGGCGCCAATTGCTATCGAACTCTTTCCCTCTCATGCAGTCTCCGAATCAATCAATCAACCAATCAAATCAAACGAAGAAACGAAATTTGGTGCATGAGACGTATTATCTTGAGTTTGTAGAAACGGCGGATAAATCGGTGAAATGTGGCAGTCATCAAAATTGTTCATTGTGGGGGCAGGAAGCATGCTTACGTGGCCCCATTTAGATTTCGCCATGTTACGTTCTGATTTTCCACAATTTTTTTCTTTTTAAATGTTTCCATTAGAATTCATTTTACGGCTTCTTATCATCCGGGGTAGTTTCACATACCTCCCTCAAGGTTTCACTTTTTCACATTTAAATAGAAAGTATGCTTAAATTAACAGGTATCATCCCTAAATCCGCATCTTTCTAATTTTCATCCATCCTCCTCATTTGTGTCCAGATTTAACCTATTTGAATCCAAATTTGATGCACTTATCTTTAAATCTAATTCATCAGAACTAAGGGTCAACAAAAAACCAGCTCAAATATAAAAATCTAAAATTTTGAGTCTAATTTCAGTTTTAGCCTAAAAATTTAGACGGAGCTGAATTTATTATTTTTTTAGGAGAATTAACACATACTTCTCCTGATATTTAAAAAATTTACACTTGAATTGAAGGTTTAAAAAAATTCACACTTATCTCTTCATAACTGTTAGTTAACCGTTAGAAGACCGTTAAGATTAAGGATTTTAGATATTTTATCAATTTAATCATTTTTCAATTTGGTAGATAATTAATTCCTACAAAATATTGTATTATTATTAATTAATCATTCAAGATTTCAAGTTAGGTGAAATTTTAAAACAAATTATATAAAAAATTATATAAGATATATGTAAACAAAATAGTATTATATTAATTTATAAGTAAAATTTATATGTTTAATATTATTATTTATCACAATCATAAATTTTTTTAAGTTAATAACAATTTTAAAATTATACTTAGTTCATGTGGATATGCACCTAGTTAACAAAAAATAATATAAAATATAATTTAATTAAATAAGTACATGGATATACTAGATTTATTTTATAAAGATTTTAAATATCAATTATAAATTCAGAATTTTTTTAAAATTATAAAAAATAAAACTAATTCATGTTATGTAAAATGATATTGTTATATGAACAATAATATAATATTTTATAGGAATTAATTATGCAATAAGTTAAAAATGATAATGTCCAAAAATACCCTTAATCTTAATGGTTAACTAACGGTCCAGAGAAAGTAAATGTGGGTTTCTTCAAACCTTTCATTTAAGTGTAGATTTTTTTTTTATTTTTAAAAAAATAAAGTAATTTGTTGTGTTAGAAAAGAACAACGTTATTTTCTTACCGTGAAAAATATAAAAAATAATAATCTAACTTAAAAATTAAACTGATCTAAAAATTGAATTGATCGATCCGATTTTAATTCAATTCATTTATATAATCAGTCGGTTCGGTTCGATCATCTTTTTTTATCTAATCTGGTTCGATTTTAAAATTTAAAAATTCAAAATTTTCGATTTCGATTCAATTTTTTAAAAACTAAGACAAGTATATACCATGTCCACCCCTTAATGAAAACTCTAATTTTCAAAATTTAAATTTAATTAACTTTTTTATTTTTCTCTACTTAATTTATTTATATAAGCCCAAAATAAACTTACTCACAATTAAAGCATCACAGAGAAAGCAATAAATTTAGCATGCCCACAAAAGAAAAAATAAATAAATATAATCCAATACTTTAAGCGAGTCCCATTTTTGTTGTTTAACCATTTCTGAATCTTAAATACCATCATTCCTCAACATGTTTCCCTCTGCAATCTAACAAAAATTGAATTTTTTTCTAATTCTTGTTACAAAAAAAGAAAGGGAGCAAAACTAATCAAGGAGGAGAAAAATCAGAGAGAGATTGCCGACTGATCGTCGTTACAAATTTGCTCATGACATAAGATCTCAATTGAGATAGTTAAAGGATCAATTGCTATTTTTGTTTCTAATCCCGGCAAAGAGTATGGTGCTGGACTTGGTGCATATAATGTGTATGTAATGGAGAAGATCATTATTGGATAAATCTGTTTACAGTTGAGCTACGGCTGGGAGCACAAACTTCATGGATGTACCGTGGTTTTGGTACAAATGCTGAGGTACCGCTGACAAATTATGATGGGAAGTTGTTTTATATGATCATCAGACTCAAGAATTTGATCACTTTGGATGCAGTAATTGGGTTGTTAATGCTGTCACTTACGTACAAAGCCTAGTTTCACCATAGACAAAAAGTGGAGGACACATGACAGGTAGCTAATCTTCCTCTTCCAACTCCATTACCAAGATGAGTTAGATATGATAGTTTTACTGACTACTGAGGCATGGAAACTTTCTTCTCTTATGGTCCACTAATGCATAATATCCAGAAAGCAATTGGTTTTGGTCTTCCAATATCTCAGCCTATAATTCATGTTGTATTATTTTACATGTGGTTTGAAGCAATAACCAACAAATCTGAGCACCTGTGCTGCAGCTCAACAGAACGGCGGCCAAGTACAAAACAAATTCAACTAAAGAGCTCAGATGCAACGTTGAATCAACAGATATTGCTTTTCCATTAACATTGATATAATAACTCTTATCATGAGAGGAAATAACTTTTTATTTACCAATAATCAATAACAGCAATAAAGAACTATTGAGTTATTCACAGGTCTGTCTGTCTCTGTCACTGTATTATCCCCACAAAGCAGAAAGGAAATAAAAGATGGGTAATTTGGGCAACCTAACCTACCAAACAAACAGCAGTATAATCAAAACCTACAGTATATCAAATTGTACAAGGCCGTGACGCAAAAAAAATATCACAGAACTGGTTTATTAAAGAAGATGTCACCTACGCTCTACAGTGCCCTAACATCAATGTCACTGCCTTCTCTGTCCAGTCACAGCGCACCACCTGGCTAGCTATTCAACCCGTTTACCCGTACCCAGACCCAACTTTACCTCCAATATCTATCATTACGATTGATTTTTGTTGACTATGATCTAGGGTTTTGGGAGTTTTCAGTCACAACCAGAAAGGTAAAATGCTAAGTTTCATCTTTTGGGGATCTAACTTGTGTTTTTGGTGACTTTGTGAGGTTTTGCTATGTGGGTATTTCGATTGTATATTGTTTTGCATCAAATTTTCTCATTGGGGATCTAACTTGTGTTTTTGGTGACTTTGTGAGGTTTTGCTATGTGGGTATTTCGATTGTATATTGTTTTGCATCAAATTTTCTCATTTAATGATTTTTGTTGGTAGTTCATGTTTTTGGTCTGTATGTGCTATGTCCTCTGCGAAATTGTGATTTTGTGGGCGATTATTTCACTTGTTACTCGGATATGGTATGCTTTTATATGAGTTTGCTGCAATTTTTCTCATTTAGCTTAGCAATTATCGTGGGTGATCTGATTTTTATTTTTAGTTTTTTGTGTTGTTTGTGGTTTACATGGATACTGTTTTGTATTTGCTTATTGTTGATAGAATCTGGAGTCATTCTTGCACCTGGGATGTTCTGATTTTCTCATAATGTTTGCAAATGATTCAGTAAAGGATAGTTTTATACTCTCTTTTTTTTTTAATACTGAAAAAACTGATGCTCTTCATTACTTATTGTTATTGTTCAATTTTGTTTCTTTGATTTGATTTTCTTAATCTCAGTCCAGGTTCATACATCGAAGTTTAATATCTTTCATTCTTGTATGAATAGTTTGATCTTAGGTGTATCAATTTGCTGCGTTATTGCTACTGGAAGCAAGTATGGTGACAGTGCTTTTGCTTATGCACAACTTTTTCTTTGCATATCCAAACTAGTTATGCAGTTTTACTGAGAAAAATTAAGATCTAGGAAAGAATTACATTGTTTTCTATTTGCTATAATATCTATAGAAATACATTGTTTTCCATTCTCTAAAATAACTATCTTGTGTATCTGAAACAAATTAGGATTAGGAAAGAGGTTATATTGGCAATAAGCTTTCTGTTGATGTGTATTCGATGACTTACAAAGCCTTCTTTTTTGGATGGTAACAGCAGCACTTGGCTTGTGCTTTGACAAGTTTGACTAATATGGAAGGTCTGGGAGGATTAAGGTTCAGTAATGTAAATGGTGCTGCCAGGAAGAAGAGGAGTAATATATGCCGTCGTCCTCGAAATGACTCCCAGCCACTCTCAGATTTTCGTGATATTTCGTCCTTCTCATCCACACCACCTTCAGACAATGTGAGTATCCAGCAACGACATTAGTGTTTGTAATTCTATTTTTCATGATATGGTTCAAGGGCTTCATTTAGTAACATGGTTTAAACTGAATCTTAACAGAACATGATCAAGGTCGATGATGGAGGATATGGAGAATCAGATGAAGCTTCAAACAGTGGCTCTTTTCGAGACAGTAACGAGCAGAGGCGTAATGGAGATAATTCCAAAAGGCACAATGAAGGAGTTCTTGCCCCAGTTAATTGGATTGGTACTAGTAGCACAGTGCATTTTGGAGCTGTTTCTGATGGATTAGGAAATGAAAATAAAGTAAAAAAGGTTAAGCTTAAAGTTGGCAGTATCACACGTACTATTAATGCCAAGTCTGGAACAGATGGCACTGCTGGTGCAGGGTCTTCTTCTGTGAAGTCTTATCATTATTTGGATGCCCTTCAGCCACCTCAGCAGCCAATTATACAGGTACATACCAATCTGAATTTGCTGCTTAGTTTGTGCTTAAATTTGACACTCATTTCTCATTTCTGTAATTGTATCATAGAGTCTATCTAGATGTGTTAGTTAAAGGACTATGGTTGGATGCAGATTCTGAATTTGGTTTATCACTATTCTGAAATATTATGTATTGGGGCTCACGAATCTAATTTTATCTTTCGGTGTAGGACAATTCTGATGACAATCATTCCTTTAGTTCGGATAATAGGGATAGCTTGCAAGGGTCAACATGGAAGGATTCGTCTGAAAGTGATTTAAGAGCAGATGGTTCTAGGAATAGGATACCTTATGAAAACATAGCTATAAAGCGCACAGAAAAATACGAGCTACTTCGAAAGAGCAAGCGGGTCCCCAAGAAACGCTCTTTAGATGGAGTTTTTGATGATAGAAATGGCGATGATGATGAGGAGATCCGGTACCTTGAAAAAGTGAAAAAATCTAAAGTCAACACCAATTATGGTGCACAATTTGACGATGATGAGGGAGGAGGAAGCAGAAAGCAAAGGAAGATATCAAGGGTATTAAAGAAGAATGTAGATGTCCTATATGAGGTAAACGTGGGAGAGTATGGATCGTCAAAATTGGGTAAGGAGGCTAAGAAGTCCAAATCAGGGAGAGCAGCTGAAGATGTTGATTACTTAGAAGAGGAAGAACCAGTGTCAGATGTTGAACCTGAAATCAAGAAGAAGAAAGCAAGAAAAGAGTTTGTTGAATTATTGGGAGATTCTAAGAAGGAACTGACAGTCACCACACGTCAACGTGCTCTTCAGACTGGCAAAGATGTCACTTCCAGTGTTGGTGCAAGTTTACTCGAGTTCCCCAATGGTCTGCCCCCGGTTCCACCTAGAAGTGAGTAGTTTTTGCTGTTTGTTTTTTTGTACTTCTTTTCTTATAGGCTCTTCTGCTGAATATTTGTTGATCTTCCCACACATATTTATTGCTGGTTTTCCTTGACAGGGCAAAAGGAGAAACTTTCTGAAGTGGAGCAGCAACTGAAAAGAGCAGAAGCACTTCAGAGACGAAGGATGCAAGTGGAGAAGGCAGCAAGGGAATCTGAGGTTTGCCTTCTTTTCCTTCATTGCATTTTTTTTTTCCCCTCTATAATGTTTGAAGTGCTTGTGTTACAAGGAAATCATTAATTGGCACTTAAAATTATAGGCTGAGGCAATCAGAAAAATACTAGGCCAAGATTCAAATAGAAAAAAGAGGGAGGAGAAGATGAAGAAACGGCAAGAGGAATTGGCACAGGTAACAGACAATACAAGATCAAAACTTCTCTCTAGATGTTCTAGTAGAATATTTTCCTCTAATTTGGTAGCCCCATACTTCATGCAGGAAAAAGCTGCAAATGCAATGATACTTGCATCTGACACTGTTAGATGGATCATGGGTCCCTCAGGAACAACTGTAACATTCCCCAATGAGGTGGGCTTGCCAAGTATTTTTGACCATAAGCCTTACAGGTATATACATACCTTCCTTTTGCAAATTCAAATTTGTTAGATTCAGATTTATCTTTTTCATTTGTATAATCTTCTAAGGTCTTCTTTTGGCTTTAGACTATCAAGCGAAAGTTTTCAAATTAATTTGCGAAGAAATACAGTTCAATTCCTAGAAAACTGTAAAAGAATGGACTAGTTTTATCCTATAAAAAGGGAATTATATTGTCAAAACTGTCTATTCAAGGCAGGTTGTCAGTTTCATATGGTCTTTGTTGATTTAAGCTGCTGGTGCATTTGTGTGTTAAGTTCTTTTCAACTCTTCTGACAACATTTGAAATGTATCTTCCTTCTAAAGATTATTCTTTCAACTTGGAATTTCAGTTATCCTCCTCCCCGTGAGAAATGCGCTGGTCCATCGTGTACTAATCCATACAAGTATCGTGATTCCAAGTCCAATCTTCCTCTATGCAGTCTACAATGCTACAAGGCTATACAGGAAAAGATGCCGCCGGTATCTGCCTGTTAATTAGATCATTAATTGCTTTAGTTCTCCGCTTGGGAAAGTACACTGTTGATCAAGTCAAGTCGAGTCAACTCAACTCAACTTGCTCATGTAATACACCCAATACAACCATCATAATAAAGCGCCTACTCCGCACCATTGCATGTATTGTAAAGGAAAAAAAATTTGGAACAGTTTATGTTTCATTGGATATAAGACTTTTTCTTTTTATATGTGCACGTTGTAATTTGTATAATGAATATGAATATGGTTTGTGTATGTCAATTTCATTCTGTTTTCTGTAAGCAAACCAAGTAGAAATAGCACGCACGGCAAGTCCGTTCGTACATAAACGTATAGTATTACGAAAGCGATTTGTCAATTGGTAAATATATACGAGTTCATTCATACGTGAATGAAAGCAAAAATTACCGACAGGACGTTTGACATCACAAAAAAGATGGAAGTGATTTCTCACCCTTTCACGCATTTTAAAAGTAGGGGAAATTTCACATATTTGTCAAAATCACAAATAAATAGAAAAAAATGATGTCATTCACAGGTATCTCTCCTAAATTTAGACGCCGTTATTTGTTACTGTTAATGGATATCCAAGACTCACTGCAGAGTGTCATGTTCAATTCTCTCTCTCTCAGTTCATGCAATCTCCTACCATTAGTAGCTACTTCGAAACTAATGACACCATTACTCGCCCTAACACGCCATTATTGCCTTTCCAACTCGAATGCCATCGTCGTTTTCATAACTCGCATCCACACAACACCTTAGGCCAGTGACCCACTACACAATATAATCGCTAACCAACAAAAAATCGATGATGGCCTGATGTTTGAGTTAGTTTTGACGACGGCAAATCATAACATGTGTGGTTGGACGATAAAGAATCTTCTAATGTGGTTATAGAGTAGTTGTGACACCACTAAACTGAACACGCTACTGACGATGAAGGTAGACAAACTTTAGGCTGTTTTATTTGAGTGGGTGGGTTAGACTTAAGATTATAAATTTGAGATTTTTTTATAATAAAAAAATTGTGAATGTTTTAAGAAATTTCTTAGAGAAAATCGATAGATTCAAGATTATAGTCGAGTTTACATATTGTTTTAAACTTTAAATATTACATTTTTAGTTTATTAATTGATGATTTGATTTTAATCGGTATATGTTCACTACTTTTTTATGCCAATAAAATTGGTAATCAATTATTTATATGTTATAAGTGGGCTCATGCATGTGAGTTTTGTTAATTATAATATGATTTTGGCTTTAAACTTAAAAATTTTGCATTATTTGATGTGTTAATTATTTGTTTTGGTTTTAATTGAGCGTGATTCATTTTTTGGAGCTTTAGTTAACCGTAATGAATCAGTATGTTATACATTATATTTGCTTCATATATACAAATTCTCTTTTATCATGTTTCTTCTTTTTTAGTTTGTCTTGCATTTTTGTGTAATTTTGGGTGTGTTAGTGGTTGGTGGTATTGATGAAAAAAACTAGATTAACAGTTTTTTTGGAGCATAAGATAAGCAATGTGTTTGGAGTTATATTGTTCCAGCATTTATAATAGTGTGAGATTCCTTTGCTAATCATAGACTCAGTTACTCTGCTTATTCTTAGTAGTATTCACATCATTCTTTAATTTACAAAGAGCTGCTGTTGAATTCTTGGGCTATCCTAAACTTCAGTTGTATGTAAAATTGTCAGTTTTCAGATCATTGGTTTTGTACAAGTACTGCTGGTTGTTGTTTTGTACTGAATGTACAGCCCTTTTTTTGCTATACTCTGCTTGTTCATTGCTTTTTCTAGTGATTATCCCTTCTTTTATTGTTACTGGAAGGGTGTTGTCCTATTACATTGTTACTGTTGTTATAAATTCTACTACTAGGAGGCTACTGTTGTTGCTTTCTTTTTTTCATGGTACTGTGTTGTTTTCATTGCTGCTGTTGCACCTATTTTATTGCTGATTTTACAGATGTCTTTGCTGCTGGAATGCAACTTTTTTGTTTTCTTTGCTGCTTGTTTGCACTACCCTTATTCTTTTAATTATATATATATTATTTAGTTAAAAGAAGTTGTAGCTTTTTTGTCATTTATTAAAATATTATTTTCGTTAAAAAAAATAATTGCAGCTGCTCTTTTGCCATTTAATTATATAATATATTATTTCAATTAAAAAAATAGTTGCAGCTATTTTAAGAATCAAAATGAGGGTAAAATGGGATTTGTATATAAAATTAGAGAAGATGGATGGAGAAGGTATGTTCTGTGAAATCAGATGAGTGCTAGTTCTGAATAAAACTATTATTTCTATCTATCTGTGATTTTAGCAAACCTTAGGTGAAGATGTGAAAATTTTCCTTTAAAAGTACGGTAAGTGAAGAGGACAATTTCAATGAATGAGTTTGAAAAGATTCTAGGAATATATATATATATATATATATATATATATATATATATATATATATAAATATAAAATAAGGTAAACTACTTAGCTAGGCGTTAGCAGAATTAATAAACTAATATATAGATTAAATAACTAAATTAATAAGGAAATATATATATATATATATAAAGAAAACTACCTAGCAATGTGTTCCAAGGACTAATAAATTAATGCATAAGGCAGCCCATTACTTAATAAATTCATTTAAAATAAAACTACAACGTTCTGGGAAAGATAACGTTATAGCTTTATATTAAATTCATATACATAATAAACTAATTAATCAATTGTATATCATGTAGAATAATGCTTCCATCCGGACCTCCTACAAACTAACTCCTTGACAACATCCCTCTTGTTTTCTATGTTGAATTTGACAGTGAGAATGTGCAATAGATGTGAGTGGTGTTGAGTGTGATAATTTGAGAGGTGTCTCGGTTGAATGCAATAGTATTGGTGTTGTGAAGTGGACTAATTTTAGTGGATTAAACACTGTCCAGGAGGGTAATTATAGTGGTTTTAATGTTGATTAGGCAGGTGAAGTTTTGGATGATGAATTTGATGAACATAATGCTGATGACTTTGAAATTATAGAAGATGTAGAACTGCGTCTATGTAATTCAGATGATGAAAAGGACAAAAAATGTGATTCTAACGATGAAGAGTCACTCACGGATATGTATAAAAATGTTATGGATCTATAAAACTAGTTATAAAACATGCATTTCAAACCTTTAAGATTTTTAGGCAAGTGTTGGTTGATTATTGTTTTTAGAAAGGTGTTAAGCATAATAAGAGTGAAAAATGAATCATATAAGGTCACTGCTAAATGTAAGGATTTGAGTTGTAAATGAATGTTGCATATGTCATATGCAAGTGAATTGGATCGTTTTGTGATTAAGACATACAACTCTATATATAAGTGTTCAAGAATAAATTGGTGTAATGATGTAAGTGCAGCTTGGATTGCAAGAACATATGGCTCTTTAATTCGAACTAATTCAAACGTTACGGTGAGAATCTTACAAGAAATAATTCATACAAATCAAGGATTAGAAGTTCTTAGGTGCATAATCTACATAGGCAAGAGGATTGCATTAAGAAGCATTAGAGGAGATCATAAAATTGCATATGCCGAGCTGTACAAGCATACAAATGCAGCCAGAAAATATAACCAAGGGTTATTTGCCTTTGTAAAGTGCAGTATGCCACTTGATTTTAGAGGGCCAATATTTAAGCGCTTTTATCACTCTTTTGCAGCATAAATTGAAAGTTTTATTGCTGATTACAGACCTTATATTGGTTAGATGATTATCACTTGAGGGGATCATATAAAGGAGTCTTACTTACTGCATTTGGTCTTGATGCTAACAATATAATTTTCCCTCTTATTGTTGTTGTTGCTGTTGTTGATTAAGAAAATCTCAAAAGTTAGAGATGATTTTTCAAAAGCTTGTATAAGATTGTGGGCGAAAAAGATGGAAGCCATATTACATTCATGAGTGATAGACAAAGAGGGTTGCTTCCTGCCTTAGAACAGCAATTGCCCCGAGCCATCACAAGGTATTGTGCAAGGCATATATGCCAATTTAGAACAACAATAGGCTGAATTAGGCTTGCAACGATTTTTTTTTTGGAAACTTCAAAAGCTGTTAATGAAACATATTTTAAACTAGCTATGGAGAAGATAAGAAAAGTAAATAAAGTAGGTATTATTTCACATGCATAGTTATCTGAAATACCTATAAGTCAGTGGTCAAGGTCATCCTTTGACACAATTTCAAAGGTTATGCACACCATAAACAATTACATATAATGTTTTAATGCATAGATAGACACTTATAGGGATAAACTAATACTCAGCTCGATGGAGTATATAAGAAGGAAAATTTGTCGAGTACAGGGAAAAAATGATGGTGTTTTGGGGAGGCGGGACAAGTTATTCAACTCTTAAGAATAATACCATAAACAATGTGATGAATATGGAGTCAATATAGTGCAATTGTAGGAATTGGCAAATAAGGGGAATTCTTTGTAAACATGCTACAAGTGTCATATTATACTTGCGATAAAATCTAGAAGACTATATGCATGATTATTTTAAAATATAAGCATTTGTAAAAACATATTCCGATATTATAAACCCTATATCTGATAGTATCATGTGGCCTGATATGGATTGTTAACATCTGTTTCCACCAAGTAAGAAGAACTCTAATGGCAGGCCTAAAAAACTAAGGCAAAGTTGTCCTGTTAAGTCTTATGGTAGAACAAAAATAAAAGATTTTGTACTCAGATGTGGCTATTGCAGATCTATCGTACATAATAAAAGATCATGCAATTAAAGGCTTGGCCAACCAAATAATAACGCGAAAAGAAAGGTTAGGTTGATAGTTAAAAAAGTATTAATGAAATGTATATTGTAATATTGTATGGATTGTTGAAATCACGTCATTTTTGTTCATTTGTTTCTTGTGTTTTACAGAAAAGTACAAATTATGGTTATCTAACTAGCAATTCAAGCTAAGGTTTGCAAGCTTATAGGACTTCAATTCAATCTTAATTTCTATCTTAGCCTCAATTTCCTTCGATTTCAAATCCAAATCATCTTCTGATGAATGAGTGTATGAGTTCTTCACAACCATATAGATTTCATATTGGTATTGAAATATTTTGTGTTGCAATAATTGGGTTCAATGTATTTTTATTTACTATTGAGGTTTTCTAAGATGTGAAATTGAGAGGCATGTGATCTATATATTATAATAGTAGGTATTATTGGGAGGGATTTTTTTTTGTTGGAAAACAAATATTTGTTTCTGTACGATGATTTTTTTTTAATAAGTAAAATTGAAAAAATTATATGACCAATATATTATCTACTATCAGGTTTTTATAATAAATTTGTTTCGCCAACATCAATTCTCCAACCATTTTAGTAGGCATTCCATATTTAGGGCATCCATATATATTTATAATGGCAATCCCAGTATATTTATAATTTACAATCTATTTTAAAGATTTTATAATAATAATAATAAATAATTAGTATAAAATTATAAAATTAAAAAAATTAGGAATATAATTGTCATTCTATTATTATTTACAGGATTAAAATGGTCGGTTCATATATTTTTTAACTATTTAAGGATAAAATTGTCATTGTGTATATTTAATTGTTTTATTTTTAAGCCTGGCTTATGTTTCGGGGGGTATATGTTAATATCCCCCAAAAAAAAAATACTCGGACGAGCTCCATCGAGAAACATCGAAACCAAAACACATTTGAATAGAGCTTGCTTTTGCTATGGCCAAGCACAGTCACGATCAAGCTCTGGTAATTAACTAATTATAGATTTTTGTTAATCCTTTTCTTTTCTTGATTTTGATATATTACGCAAGTTAAATTAAAGTAATAAAATTTAGCATTTCTATGGTTTACCTTTAATTCTTGCAAGTAAGTGCCGTTCTTTAGTTATAGGATAATTTGTTACTATGTTACAGGATTTCCAGGGGTTTTTGAATGACTTGCAGGATTGGGAGCTTTCTCTCAAAGACAAGGGCAAAAAAATGAAGGCCAAAGCTTCTCAAAACGATGTTCAGGTTAGTTTTTTCTTTTATTTATTTATTTGGGTTGAATTTTGATGGGAATGAGTGTTAATGCTTGCTCTTTTAGTGTACTTTCTCTTTTTGTTATTTGCTTTTCTATTTTGTGTTTTTCTTATGAAGGAGAAATTTGCACATTGGGGTGGGTTTTTTTTTTTTTTTTTTTAATTCTATTCTGAATGTTGTGTGTAGTGGTCGAAAAGGTTTCCAGGAATCAATTACATGTTATCAAATTGAAATTTTGAGCAGCATATGGTAGTAACATGATATGGGTTTTGGATAAGCTGTAGATATTGTCAATTTAGAGAGCACAGAAAATTGCGGTTTGGTGCCTATTCACGTATGTGATAAAGATACTTTAGTGGGCATCATCTTAGAGGTTTATGGATATTTGGGTACATGAGATTATCTCTCTTGTGTTTTGCTTGTGTATCCGGATGGTTTGTTGGGAGGTGGATTAAGGATTTGTTTATTAGCTCGCATATGTGATATAGATACCCTATCGGATTATTTTAAAAGTTTCATTTCTTTTCTAGAAATTTAATGAGAAACCAAGACCAAGTGGAAATCCACCTTCAGTTGACTCTTATTCAAGGAAATATGATGCTGTCAGTTGCCTATCAAGTAGTTTCATGCATGAAGAGAGTGTTCCAGATGCTAATTCAGAGAAGGAATTGGTAGGGATTTACGTCTTTAGTCTAATTTTAAAAATTCTCATTTAATCTTGATTACTAAGTATTTATTTTACAGGGTAATGAGTATTTCAAGCAGAAGAAGTTTAAAGAAGCTATTGATTGCTATTCAAGAAGCATTGCCCTATCACCAACTGCAGTAGCTTATGCAAATAGGGCTATGGCCTATCTTAAACTCAAAAGGCAAGTTAAATAGAACATGCACTACATTTAGAATCCCAATCTCTTAAATGAATTTAGCTTTAATTTTTTTTTCTTGCTTTCTTATTCATCAGATTTCAGGAAGCTGAGGATGACTGTACAGAGGCCTTAAATCTAGATGATCGCTACATAAAAGCATATTCACGTCGGGCTACAGCTAGAAAAGAACTTGGGAAACTTAAAGAGTCCATGGAGGGTGTGTTATATTCTGCCTGCATAACGGTTTGTTCATATTAGGGGCAGATGCTTGTTGGTTTTTTTTATGTCTGACACAGTGAATATAGCTAATTGCAGATTCTGAGTTTGCTCTGAGGTTGGAACCGCAGAACCAAGAGATCAAGAAACAATATGCTGAAGTAAAATCTCTGTACAATAATGTAAGGATTTTACTGTATACATTTATGCCATTGCTTGTACATATTGGCATATAAACTAATTCTAGGTCAGGGATTGTGATTTTTCGGTAGGGTTAAAATTCACTTAGTTATTATTCACTGTAAATTTTCAAAAATAATGTTAACCAAGTGAAATTCATTAGTTACATATAGAAACTTTTGTTATTTATGCTAGAATGTAACTTAAACTATTTCTTATTTTAAGGTCCTGGCATCTATGCATTATATGGTTTTGAGTTTTTCACTCTCCTTTTATCAAGTTAGTATGAGAGCATGTCTTAATGAGTTTCATAAATTGAGATCAAAATGCACATATGATGCCATGCCGATTTTTAGACATGATTTCTTGATTCTTTTATGGATAGGGTTAGATCTTTTATAGTTGGGGGGTAGTGAACTAGAATTATGGATGGAATTCAAACCTGGGGTTTTGCTATTTCTCTATAACAGTATTGATCCAATTGTTTGTAGCTTCATTGAAATCAGTACTGTATTTTTTTCTTGTCCCTCGTTGATAATTGATAGTGTGCTGTAGGAAAATTAATTTATGATGTTATATTAGATTTATTATTATCTTCTGAAGTCATTGGTATTGATTCCCCCAGGAGCTTCTTCAGAAGGCATCTAAAACTCTCAGAAGCACTGTACAAGGAGTGCAGAAAGTTGGAAAGTCGGGAACAAAAATTAATGGGCATGAGGTCCGTGCTGTCCCAAATACTACCCATGGCACAGGGATAACAGCAATTCAAGAAGATCATACTAAGGTTTTGTCACTTGTTTTGTTGTCCTTTCTGATGCTATGCTTGGCTTCAATAGCTTGCTCTTAAAATTACACAAATTATTAAATTACCTCTGTTTTCCAAAATCTTTCAAACTCTATCAGCAGGAGACTAATGGAGAGGATACTGTGAAAACTTCTTCATCTGTTGAGGAAATAGAAAACAAAAGTACAAGAGATGGAAGCAGAACTGGGGGCCAGCAAGATGGTTCTGGTGCATATGCAACTCAAAGTTCTGTTTTGGAGGAGGTAGTAGCAGATCATTGATTGATGAGTCTCTCTCTCTGTCTGTCTCTCTGTCTCTCTCTCTCTCTCTCTCTCTATCAATTTACTTTTCTAGACAGTTTTGAGAAACTGATTGACGTAGAACATCCCAAAGAGTTTCAGACCTATGTTGGCATCGAAGAGAGAATTAATTCTGTTTGCATTCTAGGGACTATTTCCCTCTCTTTGATTATTTAGGAATTTTATTGTTACCTTTCTAAACTTGGTTTGCATAGATTGGTATTAGCATATTGCTTGTTCTAAGTAGGATTAGGTCTTCTTATTTCAGTAGGATAACAGCCCTATAAATAAGGGCAAGACTTTATTGATTTTAAGCAGATTGATGTTGATAAATAACTTAACTTTTTAAGCCCTAATTCTCTCCAAATTTCTCCCCTTCCTCTCTAAATTTCTTCCCTTTCTATTTTCTTACTTGGTGCTACATCAGTGATGTTAAATTTATAAAAATGTCAAATATATTAGGAATTCCAGGTTATAGTATCTTTCCTATTCTTTTTTTCTAATGTAGATTCCATAATATTTCTTACAAGGATTTGTGAATAAAATATTTATAATCTGGTTTTACTCTCCCTTCCATGATATAGGTCACATTTAATTTGATTTAGGCATATTTTTTTCTGTTTCTTTTTTACTTATTATTTCTGTTTCTCAATCCTTTATGCACTTGATATTTGCTCTTCTGATTTCCCATAGAGAAATCACAGAACAAGAAAACGGGAGTTGGATCCATCTGTACAAGAACTAGCTACTCGAGCAGCTTCAAGAGCTGTGGCTGAAGCTGCCAGAAACATCACACCTCCAAAATCAGCTTATGAGTTTGAGATCTCTTGGAGAGGTTTCTCTGGTGACCATGCCCTAGAAGCTCGTCTGTTGAAGGTTTGTAGAACCCAACAACCTATTGTGGTCTTTGTGTACGTGTCTAATAGTAGCTATGTAGCTTTTAATTAGTTTGATAATTTTGATTAATTAAGAAGCAGATGTTGGGCCAGTTACGTTATAAGTGCTGATATTCTAATTAAGGATAGCTTTTCTTTTTCAGTTTCAGTTGCTTCATAATATCATGACTGATTGTTTTTCCGGTGGTCATTCTTCTTTTATTTTTCAATCACTAGGCTACCTCTCCAATTGCACTACCACAGATATTTAAAAATGCATTGTCTGCTCCTATATTAATTGACATTGTGAAGGCAGTTGGCACCTTTTTCACGTAAGTAAATAAGTTTGCTTTTTTGCTTTCTTTTTCTTTCTTTTCTCTGTTCTTTTCAGATTTATGGATTTTGTTTGAGCTTAATTAGATGCTTGATTCCCTTTTGCTTTACTTTGTTGGCAGTGAAGAAATGGATTTGGCTATCAAATATCTAGAAAATTTAACAAAAGTCCCTAGATTTGACTTGCTTATCATGTGTCTTTCATCAGCAGACAAGGCTGGTATGTTTTAACCATTAAACTTTAAAGGAGCTCTATATAAATCTCTTCAAAATTGTATATGAAGAGCACCAGAGTAGAGCGTCACTCCACTAACTTGATTATCTTCTCTACAGATCTCCAGAAAGTATGGGATGAAATGTTTTGCAATGAAGCTACTCCGATTGAGTATGCAGAGATCCTTGATAACTTGCGTTCCAAATACTGCCTCAGCCAATGAACTACTGAAACTGTGAATCATACACGTAATTTTCTGATGTTCCACCAACTTTTTGCCTTTTCTTTTTCGTGATTGGTGGCACTTGTAAGACAGTTAACAGATGACAACAATATCCTGGCATTTTAGGTTCCTCCAAAGTACCATTCAATTCGGGCCATATTTAGATTGGGAGAATTATGTAATATAACATAATCAATAAATTCAAATTCATGGCAAAGATGGTACATTGAATATGATGCACTATATAGAATCGATGTTGCTATAGACGCAAGCCATTGTTGCTGTTGGAATGTATGTAGGTGGATTTGTTGGTGCAAGAAAATTGCAAATTGCTCAATTCTGTGAACATAACTCATTTCATTGACACAAGCGTTGATCCTTAAAATGCTGAGTTTCCAATTTGTGTGGTGAATTGATTTTTCTCTGGTATTATTTTTTTAGCCCTACTGCTCTGTTGTGTCCTGGACCATCATTAAAAGTCATTGAAAGAGATCACTCTCTACTCTCACCCAACTTTCTGTACATAAATGTTCTGGTCTAGCCCAGTTCATAGATCAATCATAATCAAAATGGGTCCAAGTATTTAAACCGCATGACCATTTCTTGTCTTACGTCCTGCTCACCCATCATCGATACTGTATTTCGCGGTTGGCAGTACGCTTTTTATATTTTCCGAGCTGTAATTATGTATAATTTTTTCCAGGTGGCTGGCTGTCACATGCTTTCTCCGTTCTTCCTTCCTAGATGTACAGGAGATAAATGAATTGGGAATTTTACATAATTCCAGGATTGAAGTCAAACAATAGACCCAATAGCCCTAAATTTAATTGCTCGCCAAAACCAAGACACAGAATATACACATGTATATATATTTAAGGGGGGAATTAATAGGTCCGACTTATGAGATTGGAAAATTTATATTTAAATGATAAATTTAAAAAAATTTATACTTACTTCTTTTAAATTATTAATTAATCATTAAAAAAATTTTAAAATTAAAAATATTTTGAAATATTATATTTTTAATTTATTACATAATTAATTGTATTATTATTCAACAATAATATTATTGTATATAACATGAATTAATCTTATTTTTTATAATTTTAAAAAAATTTAAATTTATTATTGATATTTAGAATCTTTATAAAAAAAATTTTGATATACTCATGTATTCATTTAATTAAATTATATTTTATATTATTTTTATTAATTGTGTACACATATACATGAAGTAAGTATAATTTTAAATTTATTATTAACTTAAAAAAATTTTATGATTGTGATAAATAATAATAATAATAAACATATAAATTTACTTATAAAATAATGTGATAGTATTTTTTCGTTTACATATATCTTATATAATTTTTCATAAAATTTAGTTAGAAATCTCACTCTCATAATTTAGAATTTTGAATGATTAATGAATAATAATATAATATTTTATAGGAATTAATTATCTAATAGGTTAAAAATAGTTAAGTTGATAAAATATTCAAAATGTTCTTAATTTCAACAGTTTTCTATCAATTAACTAACGGTTAAAAGGAGATAAGTGTAAACTTTTTTAAATTTATTATTTAAGTGCGAGTTTTTTAAATTTGAGGGTAAGCATGTGTTAATTCTCCGTATATAAGGTGCTTAGACTTGCTTAACATGTCAGGTGATGTGGTAGTTTACTTACAATACAAGTCAAAAGAAATGACTTAAAAGCAGGGTACTTTTTTTTATATTATTGAAGCATAATTTAAAATCCAGCCAGTCTAGCATGTACTATATAAAAGGATAAGATTTTGCATATGCTTGGAGATTCTTACGATAGGTTTTTTATTCATTGCTACAAAATCTAGGAGGTGTAGACTTGGACTTGGACTTGGAAATTTTCTTAGCTTTGAGATTCTTCATTTTATTTGTTTACTCCTTTGCATTGTATTTGTATTCCCATACCCACTCGCCTTTTCATAATTTTTAGTCTTTAATTTGTGGGACATTCATTCGTTAGCAATAAAATTCAGCATCTACTCCCCACTTTTGCCTATGCTTGCTTGGGTTGGGAGGGATTCCATGGCAGAAAATTTAGGGTTTTTTTTTGTGTCTTTGGGTGAATGAATTTGAAGAAATTCTTCCCATCCATTCTAAAGTAAACAAACTGATTCCCTGAATGAGGGTAATAAAACTGTTCGCTTCATTTCCAGAATAGCATTAAATGTGACATGAATCACAAGGAAATGAAAAAAAAAGTTATTTTACATTACATACAATTCACCCATGTCGTCGTCCCTAATAGTATTAATCCAAAATCTTTAATCGAACATGCATGTGTAACTCACATCCCTTTTATATGACCTAAAACTTTAACGTAATGGAGACACGCCAAAGACTTTCTTGGTGTAACCTATATTATGGATTTATTCCATTAATAATATAAATTTATTTTAAATTGACAAGAACATCGTTTCACTTTTGAGTTCAAAATAAAGCAGCAAGACTTGGATGTACCAAAAAAGTAACAGCAAAACCCTCCCTTGAAATTCAAAAGTCTTATCATTATTGCTTTGCCACCGATCCATTTCCATTGCGAAAGTTCACAAATTTTTCAAACACTTCCACAAAAATGGATGTACTATTTTAGTTTTGTATTTCGCTTTTTTAAGTCTTCCAAGTTTTCTGACACTACACAAATCACTTTCACTTTTTTTAACAGTAGATAGTAAAACCCTGACAACCCACCACGTGATTCCTCTCTTCCTTGCTTCTATCATTTGTTATGCTCCTTTAAGTTGTATCAATCCACGCGCCAATTCTTTTTCTTTCTCTCTCATTTTTATCACTCTGTAATTTGGTGTTTTCTTTCTCTTGTTTTGTTACACTTTTTGAGTTCTATTCGTGATTCTTTGCTCTTGCAGATCTGCCACTGCAAGGCAAGGTATGTTCCATTCTTCTTCTCCTCTTTATTTTTCTCCTTTGTTTTATTATACTAATCGGATTTTTAAAGTCTTTCTTTTCTTCGTTGTTCATATTTTATCTCTACACTTTGTTTTTGTATCTGGGTGTCTTCTGTTTTTGGGGGAAAAAATAATATTTCTGCTGTACCTGTTTCTGGTTTATATGTGTTGTTAATGTAGCTCAAAAACTTTTCCTTCCTAGCTTTTCAGCTTCTGGTGGCTGATTTTCTCTCTCTAGGTGCTCCTTTTTGGGCTCTTTTTTTCATTTCTGTAAAATTTCAGCGTATGTGCTCATTCATATTTGTTTTTGTAAAGCATTCAGTGAAATGCATTTTGTTGTGGTATTCTATTTTCTTTGCCTTATTACTGTGTGTTGTGCTTTTTATCTTTCTAAGAAACTTTACAAAACAAGAGTATGTTTATATTTTATAGGATGTGTGATCCCTGTTTTGCCTTCGAAGTTGTCTTTTTATCCTAAGATATTTCATTTCTTTTGGTTCTGTGATTTTCATTTTATTTCCTTCTTCTCCTACTGTTTGGTTTACTTCTTTGAGCTTCTGGCAAACTGTGACGTGCATTTGTTGGGATTAAAGGATTAGGCTTTCTTAAGATCTCAATAGTCCTTGCTAATCGATGCTTATTTGCTTTGGCATTGTGCAGGAAATGGGATTCATTTCTAGGAAGATTTTCCCAGCATGTGGGAGCATCTGTGTATGTTGTCCTGCTCTGAGGTCAAGATCTCGACAACCCGTTAAGCGATACAAAAAATTGCTTGCAGAGATCTTCCCTAAATCCCTTGTGAGTATTCTTTGTTTATATTCTATACTCTCTTGTGTGCAATCAGTGTGTAGCTGTCAACCATGCTTTGCCAGATGCCTTCTTTTCTGTAATAATTTGATTTCTGCTTGGTGTATCTAAGCTAGCATAGGCATAGCTAACTTTTCTTTCGAATTTACATAGTGGGTAACAATGGGAACTTTGGCCATGCAATGGGGGGAGTTACTGCATTGTATATTTTTCTTTTGTTGTGATATAATGCTAATGCATTTCATTCTCTTAGAATAGCAGGTTCTATTTGTTTAACTATGTATATAACTTTCACAGTCCTGGATATGGCTGTTTGTAATGAGAAGTAGATTTATTTTCACTATTTTATGATGTTATTTTGGAATATAAACCACAAGTTTGGATCTTAGAATGAAGAAATGAGAGGAAGGGTGGGATTTTGTTGGCTGCCTTACAAATAAATGTAGGATGATTCAGAATAGAGGTAAAGTGGAATTTTAAATCTATCTTCTCAACAAATGACTCCTACTTGTAGATATACATGCAAGTATATATGATGTTGGACCAACAAATGCAGCTGGACCAAATTTGTTTCAGTTTTGACATGTTTTCTTAATGAACTGACATTGTTGCTTAACTTCCTATGCTATTCAACTTTTCAATATGCTGAAGTTTGAAGCTCCAAAATCTATTGCAGGATAGCCCTCCAAATGAAAGGAAAATCGTCAAATTATGTGAATACGCTGCCAAGAACCCATTTAGAATCCCTAAGGTAGTTACTCTATTATCCTTTTGATTAGTATAACTGGCTTAGCCTTCAAATTAGTGTGTGCACCACTGAGGCACCTTTTCTCTGTTTATTAACAGATTGCAAAATATCTTGAAGAAAGGTGCTACAAAGAACTGCGATGCGAGCACATCAAATTAATCAATATTGTTATAGAGGCTTACAATAAGTTGCTTTCCATGTGTAAAGATCAAATGTAAATCAATGTTGTTCTGCTCTTTTGGTTATACTGTTAATATGTTGCTAAATCAATTCTAGATAGTTGATCGTTGATTTTTTCTTTCTTCATAATTGTTTTTTCAGATTACTCTTGCTTTAACAGCACCATTATATGTTTATTTCAAGTAATAATTAGCTTCAATCATAGCGTATAGATGATAATATTTCTTTCATTTGTATCTATTTTTATTTCCTTTTTGATATTAATTTAAGTTGTTGAATTGTGCAGAGCATATTTTGCTATTAGTCTGCTGAATGTTGCTGCTGAACTGCTGGACAACCCTAAGCAAGATGCTATTCAGATACTTGGATGCCAAACCTTGACGAGGTTCATCTACAGTCAGGTCAATTATGGCATTTCCTTGTCTTTTGATAGAACTATGTCAATATGCCAAGCAGAGTAACAATTAACCACTTTTATATATACTGATGCACCTAATGCTTTGCTCTGCATATTAAGTGATATCCTATCGTGTCACTTTTGGATATTTCCTTGTGTTATAATCTATATTAACCACAGCACTTTTTTAATGTTTTGACCTGATGGGTGAGCAGGCAGATAGTACTTACACACATAACATTGAAAAGTTTGTTCGTAAAGTATGTCAGCTGGCACGTGAAAATGGTGTGGAACATCAAAGGCACTGTGTAAGGGCCTCAAGCTTGCAGTGCCTTTCAGCAATGGTACATCAATAACTTGATTTTCTTCTTTATTTTTATTGATATAGATAGATTGCCAATACTTTAAAGTAATTTTTTCTGCCCTCTTCTTTTCTTATGAACGGTGCAAGTAGTTGAATACGAATTTCAATATGATTATTGGCTCTTACTGTTTCTTTTGGAGTTGTGCATTTATTTATTTGATAATATGTCTCTTGCTAGGTGTGGTTCATGGCAGAATTTTCATGCATTTTTGCAGATTTTGACGAGGTTAGTGCATTTAAGTTATCTCTTGAAGTTACTTAATGTTTTGTGGATTTTTTGTTACTTTCTATAATGTTTGGAGTCTGATGTAAGTTACTGCACTAAATACATGAATAAGTTTTGCCCGTGAACATATCTCAGATATTGTTACTCTATATCCAACTGCAGATTGTAAGTGCTACTTTAGATAATTATGAGCCTGATACACATAGTGAAGACGATGACGAGAGAGGGGAATCACATCATAATTGGGTGGATGAAGTGGTTAGATGTGAGGGCAGAGGTGCAGCTGTCGGTAGTGATGTTGGCTCTAGCTGCACAATGATCAGGCCTCGTCCAGAGAAGAAAGATCCATCTCTTTTGACTAGGTAATTGTTCGTTTTGGAGACTAAAGGGAAACCTTTTTACACAAAATACTATTGTTATGACTTGTCTCAGGAATTATTTGTTATTTTTTGTTACAGAGAAGAGGTGGAGACACCTAAAGTGTGGGCACAAATTTGTATTCAGAGAATGGTTGAACTGGCCAAGGAGAGTACAACTATGCGCCGAGTAGTGGATCCAATGTTTATGTACTTTGATTCTAGACGGCACTGGAGTCCTAGGCAGGGGTTGGCCATGATTCTTCTGTCTGATATGTCCTATTTAATGGAAACTTCAGGTCGAGCCAACTGTCTTTTAGTTCTTGCCAAGTCTATATCCTAATGTTTTACAGTCTAATGTACAAATATAGCCTTTTGTCAATTTGGTTAATTTACTTTGCTGCCAAATAATTGGTTAGCATTGGCAATTAGATGTATTTGCTTGCTGATTTTACTTCTGGTGTCAGGAGGGAATCAGCAGTTGATTTTAGCTGCTGTGATACGCCATCTGGACCACAAAAATGTTGTGCATGATCCCAAGCTCAAATCTTGTGTCATACAAGTTGCATCTGCTTTAGCTAGGCAAATTAGATCAGGTGCAGTGCTGGCAGAAATTGGTTTTGTGAGTGACCTGTGCAGGCATTTGAGGAAAAGTTTTCAAGCCACATTGGAATCAGTAGGGGAGCAAGATTCAAACTTGAATATCACACTCCAAAATTCTATTGAAGATTGCTTGCTTGAAATAGCTAAAGGGGTAAATTGAAAATCTTATGGCACATGTATTTGATGCCTTTTGCTTTCTAATTTACTTGAATTCACATTTTCTTTTTCTAGATTGGTGATACACGGCCACTATTTGACATGATGGCTATAACACTGGAAAAGCTGCCATCTCCTGGAGTTGTTGCTCGAGCAACCATTGGATCATTGATGATTCTTGCTCATATGATTTCATTGGCATCAATATCATCTCGTTCACAGCAGGTGAGATGAGTGCTACATGTTATATATGATAATTTATCGTGTGTTGCTCATCTCCATAGGAACCCATCTATTCATTTTGGGTTCAACATATCTTGAAATTACTGCCATACAAAATTTTTGGATGAAAATCCAATTGCTGCTGGCTTCTAAATGACCCCTTTCTCCAAAGAAATCAATAACTCCACTTGTTAGATTTGGAGGCTTCTTTTCGGAAGTCTTGATTGGAGAGAATATTTTTCATATCTTGAATTCACTCTTTGAATGCGTCTTGGTAATTTGGTTGCTGCTTACTTGACTAATTTACAATTTTCATGTAGGTGTTTCCAGAAGCACTACTTGTGCAAATTTTGAAAGCAATGCTGCATCCAAATGTTGAGACACGTGTTGGAGCACACCATCTATTTTCCGCTCTCCTCATTCCTAGTTCTAATAATCAGCACCATGAAGTTGCTTTTCTGCGATCTGGTTATCTCCATGAACCACGAAAATGGCGTTCGAATACTGCATCTACTGCTTCAACTAGCGCTCTGCTTGAAAAGCTCCGGAGAGATCAGCATGTTGTTAAAATGGACAAGAATGGATATAATGCTCATGATGATGTTAGAGGAAGGGACTTTACAGAAGATGACTGGAAACAGAGCCGTGCCCATAAGACCTCTCCTAAGTTTTGCAAATTAAGTTCTATTATTGACAAGACAGCTGGACCCACCAAATTGGCTGATGCAGTTCTGTGATTTTCTCAATTTTGTATATTGGATAGTTTAGATTTGTCTTACCAAGTTATTAAAGGAAATAAATCTTGGTTACTGATTGTGCAGGAACCATATGTTATGAAGTTCAGCGAGGATCAAATAGTGCAGTTGCTTTCTTCATTCTGGATACAAGCCACTCTTCCTGATAATTTGCCTGCAAATTTTGAAGCTATGGCTCATTCTTTCATCTTAACATCTATTTCATTACGCTTGAAGGTGAAATTTTCCACATGCACATGCTTCTTTGTTCCTTCTTCAATTTGATTATGTATATCTTTGTCTATAGGACTGTTAATGATTTCTTGAACTTGTGATGGTTCAGAACCCAAATGACAGTCTTGTGGCGGGCTTCTTTCAGCTCTCCTTGTCTCTCAGGAATATATCCTTGGATCCTAATAATGGTATGATCTGTTGTTCTTAACAGCCTTCTGAACTTCAAAAAATTGAAAATATGTAACTAATATGTTACATCGTCTTGTCAGGTAAGTTGCCTTCTGCGTGCCAGAGATCAATCCTTGTACTATCAACAAGCATGTTGATGTTTGCAGCTAAAATATATAATATTCCTGATTTGAATGATTTGCTGAAGACCTTAATCCCCAATGATGTGAGTGTTGTTTGGATTCCTTTCTTTTGCTGTCTGCATACTCATGGTCTACTAGCAGAGATGGAAAATATTTATTCAATTTTCTTCTGTGTGCAATATCTTAGTAAAATTTATTTTTCTTCAAATCAGGTTGATCCTTATTTGAGCATTGGCGATGACCTTCAATTATATGTAAGGCCTCAGGTAGATGTGAAAGAATACGGATCTTTTACAGACAATCAACAGGCTGCATCTATACTCTTTGACGTACGGAATAAGATATATGAATCTGACAAGCTCATATTGGACATTCTGGTTCAGAATTTATCTACCATCATTGAGGTACAGCCTCTTTCAATGAGAATCTCTGCATCCTCACCAATCCTTCTCTTTTATTCTCTTCTCGCTAAATTCGTCTATGCTTTTTAAGGTGGATGCGGATGACCTGGCAAAGCAACTGTCAGAACCATTCACACCAGATGATGCATTCATGTTTGGCCCCCAATTAATACTCGCCATGGACCACAATCAGATGATTTCCCAGTCCAAAGAATCACTGTCCTTTGATGAGGTATTGTTTTAGTAATGCTTATCTGTTCCTGTGGATGATGTGAAAGACCTGATGCATGTTGCCTATTTGACAACTGTCCATATCTTGAATAGGGAAAAGTTTTTCTATGTTGTACTCGTTTTTTCAATGAATCAGTTTATGAAATTTCTCAAAGAAGAAAGAAGAAAAAACCGACGGTAATGATGGTTAATAATTGTTTCTTTCGTTACAGGATATTGCAACAAATTCATTTGTTGAGAATGATGCTGTAAGTGAAGCATCTGTTGTTGACCTCTCCCGCTTCATTCCCAAAGTGGCTCCATCTCCTTCTATCTCCCACATCATCAGCATTGGACAACTTATGGAATCTGTAATCTCTTCCCTTCTTGGCCCTCACTCCCTAAAACTCTCTCTTCGCATTGTGGTCTGACTATTAGCACGTCTATTCATCATTTACAAACTCAAGTAACATGTTTCCAGGCTCTCGAGGTAGCTGGTCAAGTAGCAGGATCAACTGTCTCAACATCCCCGCTCCCATACAGCACCCTGGCTGGACATTGTGAAGCTCTTGGCTCCGGCACAAGGAAGAAGCTATCCAATTGGCTTGTCCACGAAAATCATTACGCTAGAGCTACCGGTGCATTTTCACCAGCATTCCCTGCAGATGGATGCTTAGCGCTCAAAAAGGTAAGTTCTACAGCAATACGTAACAATAGAAATGCAGATAACCGGTTAGACATCAGAAGTGACTATTCTTTATCTGCTTTAACACAGATAATGAGCTGTGACGAGCCTTATCAAGGAGCTACGATGCCACAGAACCCATGCACAGCAATGAAGCTGCCTCCTGCAAGCCCTTTCGACAACTTCCTGAAAGCAGCTGGATGTTAGATGAAGAGAAGCCACCACGCATAGCCGCCTATTGTCAATATTGTAAAAGTCTTAGATAAGTGCTTTGGAACTTGGTATTTGTAGTAGGCTGTAACTTTTTAACTGTAGTCTTTCCAACCCGTAAGACTTTTCAGAACTTGCACTTTAGTCCTTGTAGTAATGTAGTTGTATTCTATATGTGCAGTGTGCACCAACATATTTAACTCTAGTATTTAGCCATTAGCAGTTAGCACAACGACATTCCTCTTATTATCATTTTGTTTTGTAATTTTTCAAAAAAAAATTCTCCCTGTTGAAATGTGAGTAGGATTTACACCTTACTTGTTTTTATATCATTTTTAAAATTTTAATTGAACAAATTGATATTCATGAAAATCTCATGTTTTTAACAGTTCTATTGCTATCTTGAATGATTTTTCGTGGGTATTAGTTGACTTAAAATTTTATTTGTTTTTTATGTAATACAATAAATTGGGTTGAATTGATTCAAGTCTTTGTACCATTTCAGAATGAAAAAATTAAGTTGAATGGCTTTTGAAACAACATATTGTAAATAAAAATAGAAATTTCAATTTTATTTTTCAAGAATTTGAATTACAATGAAACATGAAAATAAATTCGTTAATTTAAGAAAAGAAAATATTTTTTAAACGTGGCATACAGTAAATTAGTGGGGTCCACGGTACCCCATAACACCGAATTAACGAGGGCGGCGCACGTTAATTTAAAATGCTAAGATTAACGCCGTCCGCCGCACATTAAACTCAAGAAATATTATACTTTATGCCGTTATTTTTAAAAAAAATAATACTCTTAAATATTTTAAAAAATAATATATTTTTAAATATTTAAAAAAATTTAAAATACTTCTCAAATTTATTATACACATCTTAATTTAATTATTTTATTTATTTATTATTAAAAATATTTAAAATAATTATATTATTTTTATTTTTTTTTTATAATAATTATTACAATTTTATTATAGTATTTAAATTTAAAAATTATAATAATATTTTTATTTTTAATTATTTATTTTTTTCAAATTTTAAATAAAATATCATATTATATTTAAAAATTATATAAATTAATATATATTTTTTATAATATAAAATTATTATCAAATTTTTTAAATTTGATATTAATTATAATAATTTAGAAAATATTAATATATAATTTTAAAATAAATTATTTAATAATATAATAATTTTTAAAATATATAAATTAAAATTATATAAATTTAATAATAAATTTTAAAAAATAATTAAAAGTTAAAATATTATTATAATTTTAAATTTAAATATAAAAATAATATTATAGTTAGTTGTATAAATAAAAATAACAAATTATTAAGATTTTTAATATTAAAAATATAAAATAATTAAATTAAGATAGAAAATAATATTTTTGCTCAAAAAATAAAAAAAAGGTAAAGCATTAATATCCTTAAACTCAAAGAATCTTCTTGTTCCGTTCCGTTCACCCTTCGCAAAAACTTCAGCTAAAACTTTCAGCTCGAAGTCGGAACATTTTCTGATGGCGCAATCATGTGCTACCACGTTATCTTCAACCACCGTGTTTGGATCTCTCTGCTATCACTTTCCTTCCGAATCTCACTCTTCCTCCCTTCGTTTTAGTCATCTTCGATCAAGGTTCCTTTTTTTTTTTATTTTTTTTTATCTGGTTTTGCTTATGCTGTGTTTGGTTTTCAACAAAAGAAAAGGAACGGAAGGAAAATAATCTTTTCTTGGCTATTTCTCGGTTATTAATGAATGTGAAAAATGAATCCTTTAAGCTTCGTTTGTTGAAAAAGAGGAGAAACTCTAATTTTGGATGTTTGAGGTTAAGAGGTTCTCTTTCTTATGCTCTCTTTGGCTGCCGAAGCTTGGAAAATGCAGCGAGGGAGTAGAATAGATGAAAGGAAACGGAAAAAGATTCTAACTTCGAGTGTTATTTTTAGTGCATGTGAGAATTTTGAAGAAGAGAAATTAAAAAAAAAAAAATTTAATTGTTTATGTGAATAGATCAGCTTATGAAAATTTAGAAATGAAGGAGTAAAATAGAATTGGGTTTTATTTTGAAGGCTTTCTGTTATTTATTTGCAGGAAAGCAATAATATCAAGAGGTAAAGAAAGGAAATGCCAGAGTAATACAGTGAAAGCAGCATATTTAAGTGGTTATTCGACTATTGATGAGTATGAGAGTACTTGGAAAGGAATTTGGTCCATACGGTAAGGTTTATGTGAAAATTTGAAGTGTTATATGTATCAAGTATTATTGCTTTATATTATTGAATGTATCGGTAGTTTGTTTGTGGGGAAAGTTCAATGGAACTGAAAGTGCATGGTTACAGGTTTTATTTTTTGTTTGCAATGCTGGATCATGGGAATTTGCTTCACATAATGACATTAAGTGCTGTTTTATTTTCAAAATGTTTTCTACTAATGTGCTGCTTGGTTGATAGGAAAATGGCAGTTTGAGTAATTTTGGATTGGTTAGTGATTGCTGGTTCTCTCCTTATAAGTCACACTTGTGAAATTTTTTAAACGGAAAGCATGGTCATTTTTCAGTTTGGGCAATTGCTTAGCAAGTCCTAACTTTCTTTTACTTTTGGTTTTACAGAAATGATCTAGACGTTCCAGCTTCACCATATATTCCTGTCTATGCACAAGGAGATCAGGGTCCTCCCCCAATGTTACAAGGGCGGTTCCAAAATGTGCTCAGCCAGCTCTTTCAATATGTAAGGATTGGGCATCGGTTTTGCCATAATTGATCTTGTTTGAATTTTAAAATCATATTGCTACTAGAAATTTAATTAATTAGTTCATCATTGACATTTTAGAGAATTATCCGGTGTGGAGGACCGGTTGATGATGATATGGCAAATATTATTGTGTCTCAACTCCTATATCTGGACGCTGTGGATCCAACCAAGGTAAGTGTCTTGTTTTGCATGATTTATGATGATTTTTTTATAGAAGAAAAGGAGAAAGAAAATAAGCAGAAAGAAAGTTGAATTTATTCCATCTGATAGAAAACTGAATTTCATAACATAAGAGTTTATTTTTCCATAATATTGCCGTTGTAAAATATACTTCTACTATTGCGAGCAGGAGAATGTGTGTGTTGTTATTTGTTAATGTCATTAAAAATCTTTGACATCATCTACTCATGTACATTTTTTCCCCTATAATTTTCAATATCTTTCTCCAGCCAACCCTGCTGCAAGTTTAGTTTTGTATCTTTATGTTTCTTCAAATCATGTACACCTTCTCCCTTGAACAAGATATTATTAAATCACGTACATCTTCTCCCTTCAACAGGATATTATTATGTATGTGAACTCTCCGGGAGGATCAGTAACAGCCGGTAATATTAGTTCTGTTTTCTTCATTATTGCTTTGTTTACTATTTGTGTAAGCTGTCAGTATTGTTCTTCTCTGTTTGTCATGTGACAATGCTGCAACAGGTATGGCCATATTTGATACCATCAGGCACATACGACCCGATGTTTCCACTGTGTGTGTTGGACTGGCAGCCAGGTAAATGAAAGAATCCATAATTATGATCCCTTTTCTCTTTGGGTGCAGCTCACCAATAAATGCTTTAAAATTCTATAATGAAATTACCTGCAATGCTTATCCTTCTACTATTTTGCTTTTTCATGACAGTATGGGAGCATTTCTGCTTGCTGCTGGCACCAAAGGTAAAACATTTGTGCGCTTTGCCCTGGTTTTTTGCAACTCATTTTTGTTTCATGAAAATCTTTCTTGGACACTTGTCCCAACTATGTGACTTCTTTATTTGCCTTCCTTTTTTGTAATATTTATACCAAATTATACAGGAAAAAGACACAGCTTGCCAAACTCAAGGATAATGATCCATCAGCCTCTTGGTGGGGTACAAGGAGGGCAGAGTGATGTTGACATCCAGGTATGTATCATATCAGATTTGTGTTTTGTCAACTTAAGTTTCATGCATTTGGTCTTCCTGATGCTGGTTTTATATCAAGATTTTAATTATTCCAAACAAGTAGTGTTTAGCATTTTTTGTGTTTTGCTTGCCTATAGAACCTGGAATGGTGCATTGAATTGATCAATGGATATAAATAATGTTATCTGTGAGTCCCCACATATGAATTCTCACGTGCAGCATGGTTCTTTAAATTGTACTAGGTAAGTAAAAGTAAACGCAAGAATGTCTTAGTTGTTGTATTGATCTCATTTTTTATTCAGAGTGTCTATCTGGACTGGATGCTAAAAGTTGTTCTAAGAATTTGGGATGCTTGAAATATTTATTTTGAGCAGCAGTTGCTTTTCCTTGCCTGTTGTTATATGTTCCTTGTAGAGTCAAACCGAATTCCAATTATAATTTTGCTTCCAGGCAAATGAGATGCTACATCACAAGGCAAACTTGAATGGATATCTCTCTTACCAAACTGGTCAAACTCTTGAGAAGATCAACCAGGATACTGACCGTGATTTCTTCATGAGTGCACAAGAAGCTAAAGACTATGGTCTTATAGACGGTGTCATCATGAATCCACACAAGGTTCTCCAGCCAGTAACACAGTGATCTGGGAACCCAAAACCATTCTTGTCGATTTCATCTACAAATTGGTGATCAGATGCTTATTTGAAACCGGAGGGAATGCCAGAATCTTAACTTTGGTATTGCTGCATTTAGCCATGGAAAAATTCAGTTTTGAGATTCATGTGTGCGTGGAATCACTTCTTCTCTAGTATAAAGTATAAACCATTTTGATAATGTAAAAGAACAAATGCTGGCATAAAAGTGTTATTGAGATGCTTTTATTGCTCAACTAATTTCTGTTTTAGCAAATTTCTAAAAGCTGCCAGACCTCTGGTAATGTGATTAAAAGTCATGATATTTCAATTTCGTGTGGGTGTATATATGTGTGTGTGTATATATATATATATATATGTATGCAAAACGTGTTTCTCACAACTAAAATGAAGAATATGTTTCCAAAAGCAGGATTTGGATTGAACCCAAGTAAAGGATAAAGAGAGAAGGTACGGTTTCATTTTTTTTTTGTGTTGCATATCATATTACAGAAATCTTATCCCTTGGGGTTGCAGTACTTTGATTTATTAATCTTTTTTTTTTGGGAAAAATGAAAAGGTAAGTCTAGTGTTTAGTCAAAGCAAATTGTCTCCAAAGATACATACCTACCTGATAAAAAACAGAAAATCCCCACTTCACTTGAATGCATTCAATTGCCCTCCAGACACCTCACGTTTTCTACAACTCATTAATTTAATGACATTATAAAAGCTAGTTTGGTTGCCTGCAGATTTACGCCAACTTGCATTCTGAATTCTGATAACTCTTTTTCTCCCACTAATAATATTAATCCATTCCATTGAACCATATGTGCCAACGCCACATAAACCATTAGACAGACCCGTTTGGAAGGATGGAGAATCGATGATTATAAACAAACAACATTATAAAAGGAAAATAAATATGGTCTAGATTGGTGGGGGGTGGGTCAAGGTCAAGGTCAAGCAAGAGCCTAGAATGACACCGACAAATTAAAGCCAGTGCGTAGTCTTATCCAATCGGCCGAAAGATTTGTCCTCACGAGCGATGAATTGTCTGGACTCCTAATCCCAACTTCTAAAGGTATATTGTGTTATGTGGCCACATTCTAGTGTAGTGTTCTATCCTCTCTCTTTCATTGGCATATGGTAGGCCACATTCCCTAGTTTTTTCAACTTTCTGATCATGTATGATTAGCATAAGTGAGTTCTCTCCACTCCAGTAATCAATTAATTTGCTAAACTCTTCTGTCCCTAGCATTTAGGTGATATCTTCACAACTTATTATTGCTATAACTAAATAAATGTATTACTAACTTAAAAGCAATGCTGGCTCAGGCTGCACATCATGCCAGTACTCAATAAAATTAATAAGCATTTTTGCAGCAAGTTAAATGGCATTAGATTTGAGAAGTTATTTTGGTGGGTATGAACAATGAGAACCTTTCTCAATTTGGCAGAGACCAAATAAAATTAATATTTTACATCTTATTATATTACGATGATAAAGGAAATAGGAAATTAATATTGCTTATTATGAACCCAAATGGGTTTGCATTTTTTTGTTCTTCATCTATAAAAGGCATCTGAACACTACTTGGTAAAAAAATCACTTTTTATCTACAAAATGGTGTGTGTGTGTGTGTCAATATATATAATCTTGATTCAGAATATTTTCTTCTCATTAAGTTGTGTTATTAAGAAATGCACATTATGTATAATCACATCCAAAAAGGTATGGGAAACTCTCATTATATATGTTCTCTTAATCATAGCCAATAATTTTAAAACCTATTACTACTTAAAGAAATTAATAAAAATTATTCCCTTTGCTGGTTGTTTATTCAGCACACAAAAAATAATATAATAATCAAAAGTCGATTAAATGAAAAGTCATCTATCTGGTTATACAAGAGAAACCCACTTGTTCGAGTCAAAGATTTGCCCTAATTACTTTTTCTCACTTTAGAGATACCACTAATTTATATATATATATATATAGAGAGAGAGAGAGAGATTGATTTCTTGTTGAAACATCCATTGCATTACTGTTTTTCTAAGATAAAAAAATGAAATTAATTTATGAAATGGGAAATGGATGAAGAGAAGGATTGTACAGTAGTACGTATACGGTATACTGCAACAGTGTAAACTTTGAGATGTTGAGATATAAATGTGTATGGAGGGGAGACCCACAAGTATTATTTATCAGAGTTGTTGACCAATCAGAAGTCGCAATGTGGTAAAATTTCAGTATTTCTACAGATCAGAGATGAAATAACACAGACAGAAATTGGACACTCTATAAATACGGGCTACAAAAACATTTATAACATTTTTATTGATTTGAAAACTTATTAATCAATGAATCTTATTCACTGTTTCTGAGCGTGCGAGAACGTGCTGAAAGATTGAGGTCTTCGATGTAAGTAGACATTCTCTCTCTTAAGAGTCTCATTAATTAGCTTTGCTTAGCTCTTCTCGGAAAAGAAAGAAAGTGTAAGGTCTAGTCTTTTTCAACCTCGCAACTTCTTGAACTCTTATGTATGAAATGTTAAAATCACTTTGATAACAGTTTCTCTTCTTCAGGTGGTACCTGTTACTTTTCTTTCTTTTCTAGGTATTCTTCTCTCTCTCTTTCCTCTAGATAGCTAGGGTTTCCTTTCTCTAATGGCTGCTTCTCTCAGTTGTTTGATCAGCTTCCTGTTAATTGCAGATAAGTTGGATTCTGAACCGGGAGAATTACTGTATTCACTGCTAACTGTTTTTCTTGTTGCAGAAACTAGACTAACATATGTAACTACACTACGTTTAAGATACATACAGAAAAAAAAAAAAAAAACCTTTTAATTGCTTTGCATATAAGGTCTTGTTCGAGTTGTTGGAAGACTCTTGATTTATCAGTGAACTGTAGTTGTAATTGCAGTTTTCTCATGGAAGATTTGTATAGACTTGATCACGAAGCAGCAGGAGCTTCGGATGATATGGCTGCAGTGCGAGCTGGAAATTTCTCTCTTGGAAACTACACTTGTACAAGTACTGCTAGCGAATTTCATAATTCCATGCTTCAATTCGATTCTACTACTGGGCTGGATATCTCTGATTTTGATCTGATCAAAGCACAGATCGCAAATCATCCCCGTTATCCAAATTTGCTTTCTGCATACATCGAATGCCAAAAGGTTTGACTGTTTAGGTTTTCGGTGTTTTACAGTTTAATACTTGGAAGGTTTTTTATTTTATTTTTTTCTCTTAATCGAAAATTTCAGTCCTTATTTACTTTTTGTTTCTTATAAAGATTGGAGCTCCCCCAGAAATGGCATCATTTCTTGAGGAAATCCGTCGAGAAAATAACACTACACGATGCTGTAGGGAAATTGGAGCTGATCCGGAGCTCGATGAATTCATGGTACATCCAGACTCTTTACATTAATGGAATTAGATTCCAACTATATATATATATATGTACTTGGTAAAGTAATTACTGGGATAAATATAAATATAAATATATAAATATTTGTGAATATCCGATGGATAAACGAGTGAATCGAAATTCCTTTTTCTTTTTTCTGTTTTTTGTAGGAATCATACTGTGAAGTACTGCAGAAATACAAGGAGGAGATATCAAAGCCGTTTGATGAAGCAACTATCTTCTTTAGCAACATGGAATCACAATTAAATAATCTTTGTAAAGGGGAACTATTAATTACAAGAACATTGGATTATCGCTCAGGTAATTAAAGCTAATGATCGAACTAGGTACCTTTTCACTGTTAATTTCCCTATTTTCTATGGTATTTTAATTTGCTAGTTAATACTGTGCATGTTAAAACAACAGTTGTCAATTATATGGAAGTAATTAATTAATTCTATTATATCCATTACATTGAATAGTGTTCTTTTAAATAGTTCGTTCCCCAGATGTATTGTTTGTTTGTTTGTTTGTGTGTTTTTTGTTTTCCCATGCATATTTAATGAAAATGACGATCTGCAAATCATGTCATGTTTTCCTCAAACACACACACACACACGAGTGATTTGCGGATTGTGTTTGTGTCCATGAATTATTGATTTACAGTACTATGAGATTTCAGTTAATTAACATTATTAAACAATGATCATGAACCATGATGCTAGCTAGCTACCTGTTCAATATATACTTTAATTTTGGTTGAGATATTGTTTCATTGAGTTGAAGTTCATTCATGGACAATATATATATGTACATTGTTGAGTAACAGAAGAATGCATACATATATATGTGTATATGTATAGATAATATTTCAAATTAATTGAACCTTATAACTATTGAGTTTATGTTTCCTACATTTACTTACATTATTTATTGATTAACGATATACATGCAATATTTTGGATGGAATTGATGCTATTATATATGTATATATATATATATATAATCAATTAATTGTGAAATTAATTAAACAGGCAACAACTCATACATATTTTTCACACTCATTTTTGACATGTAATTTATAATTCTTCTATCTCATAGCTTTAACAAAATATTCAATCCTAGTTAATTGAACATATATATGTCCAAAATCAGCTTGTAATTCCTTTTAAGTAGTAGCATAGATTCAACACTTCGTTGGGAAAAATGTGGAAGTTGGATTGTAAGTACGGCAAGCTAGTTAATTAGATATGTATCTTCAAGCTAGTATATATATATAAAATCAACTATGGTTTACTTGTGTTTGCAATTAATTCAAGTGTGGAATCACTTGTGGGACTAGATATATGTGTGTGTGTATAACAAAGAAAATAAAGAGTTGGGATTGGGATGGAGTTAAATTGATTTAGTGACAGATGAAGCAGCAGCGGGGACGGGGACAACTACTTCAGAGGAGGAATTTATAAGGTTCGAGGAGCTGCAGGGTGAAGCAGCAGCGGAATGCCAAGCTTGTTCTTCTGGGGGCGGGGATATAAAAGCAATGCTAATGCGTAAGTACAGCGGATATATTAGCAACTTGAAGAAGGAATTCTTGAAGAAAAGGAAGAAGGGTAAGCTACCCAAAGATGCAAGGACGACACTAATGGATTGGTGGAACGCCCACTATAGATGGCCATATCCTACGGTACCTACCTACCTACCTACTAATTAATTTATTTAATCCACTATATCATTTGATGTATGGATGGATGGATGTTGTATGCGTACGTACGTACACAGGAAGAGGAGAAGCTGAAACTCTCGGAGGAAACTGGACTAGACCAAAAGCAAATCAACAATTGGTTTATCAATCAGAGGAAGAGACATTGGAGGCCATCTGAAGACATGAGATTTGCTCTCCTGGAAGGTGTAAATTAATTAATTAATTAATTAAACTCATATACATTTATATATATATATATATGACTGCGTGCCAACAATTACAATTAATGGGGAAGGAATCCAATCCAATTCAATCGATATCGTAAACACCGCTTCACTACTGTATACGTATACATTGAGGTCGATTTTACATGATAGTCGTTGGTTTGATGTCTTCTACTGAAACTAATATATATCCCCTGGACAATAGTATGCTCCGCCCATTAATTAATGTTGAATGAATTACAATGCACATGCATGCCCCGGCAGCGGCAACGACGGCGGCAGGCAGCAGCAGCAGCTTTTGCTTTAATTTGTAAGTTTTGAGTCTTTTCTTATAATTTTAATTAAACATTCCTTATTAATTATAAATAAGATTCCATAAACTCAATTGCTTGCCAACTTTTTAAGCTACTTTTCCACTAGTCCTATTAAGTTTAAGTATGTCTACTGCTCCCTCACTCCACGCTAATAATATCATCATCGATGAGCCGATGGGAAATCCAGTGTTTTAAACATAAGCGACAAATCGGTTTTGTGTCTCTGTAGAAGACGACGAGTCGTGGATGTGTGAGTTGAAAGCAATTGATTTCTCAAAGAAAGGGAAGAGCCATAAGACGCATATTAGGCAGATAAATATTAATAAGAATTCATTTTATAATTAATTTTGATTTCTGGGATTAGGGCTTCAAATGTTTTTGATGCATACCTATGTATATAGCAGAAGATATTATAGCTCGGTTTACATCATCAAATGTAGACTCTCATAATAAAATGTTTGAACGTTGAATGCTGCAGTGGCCACAAGCTAAAGAGATTAGATATATACTACTACTGCAGTCTATGTATGTATGTATATATATACACACACACACACACGCACAGTAGTCCAAACAAAAGTTCGATGGCATCATAATTAAAAAATTAAATTGAATTTGTGGGAATTTCCCAATTAAAGAAGCTTTGTAAGGTTGCAAGGACTAGGACATAATTAAATATTAATATATAGTATATGTGTGTGCTTGGGAATTAAAAAATTAAACCAAGTGCATGATTCTCGAACATCTTCTCTTTTCATATTGTTTTAATTTTTTATGTGCATGCTATAATTGAAGATTTTTAATTCGTTAATTTCAAGTTTCAAATTTTTATATATATTCCATGATTTGTGTCTTAATTATATATCAATAATGTACAATCAAACTTATGTCTTATCATGTGGTCATCTTTATATATAAAATAAAATATGAAGCTCCGAATCTTATTGGATTTAACTATTCATGAATGTTGTCTTTGTGGATTTATTGTGAGATGTAGAGAGAATAACTATTCATAATGTTATTTTTCAGATTAATATAACATAAGAACTCAACTGATGATATATGATATTATATGTGATTTCTTGCAGGCATTCACATATTGATTATTTCAATATTGACATATTATGTATTATTTCGAATAACTGGTCAAAGTTAAATATCATAATCATGATGTTTAAATTAATTTTGTACGTCTTGTCAATCTGACTCTTGTTATCATTTTCCATTTAAATAGGTAAAATCTTATATATATATATATATATATATATATATATATATTGCGTTCTTTTAAAATTATTTTGTTACTTTGAGGAACATTAAGAATATTCTTAATTTACATTGAACAATGCAAAATAATTACTAAAAAAGGGAGAGAAAAAAATTGAGCAGATCTAGGTAGCAAAGCAATAGCACTGTTTAGAGCCGAAGAGAAGTACTCTTTCAAATAGTGTAATACATTGCAATAGTTGAGGAGAAGATGGGCGGGCTAGAATTAACAGTAATGAATCAAAACACAAATATTCCTCGACCCAAAATTTCTTAACAGCAGTTAGTTAAGTTCAACATTATGTATATTAACCTATCTAGCTCTCATCGTCATCAGGATCATTCTGATTTCTCTATTAAGAGCCCTATAGGGAAGAAGTTCTTCCTCTCTCTCTCTCTCTCTCTCTCTCTCTCTCTCTCTCTGTATATATATATATATTTATGTGTGTGTGTGTGTGTGTGTGTGTGTGTGTGTGTGTGTGAAACAAGAATGTGGTAATTCAATAGGATAAAGGATTAAATTGAAAGCTTGATTAATTTACGTGATACTTACGGAGGCAGAGAATCAGGATATATATATAGAGAGAGTGAGTGACAACAACCGTTCATTAATTTCATCTTTGTTGAAGTAACCACAGCCAACTGCTAGCTCTCTCTATCCATTTTGGAATATATATATATATATATATATACACTAGAGGTCAATTAATTCAACATCAGAATAATTGATAAAGATATGTGTGTATATGTATGTATATGTGCAACCATGCTAACAAGAATACGTCATGGCCTGTTTTTGCAATTTGCAGTGATTGCCACAACCACACAAAATTGAAGGTCTTCTCATTTAGACTTTTAAGTTATCTCTTTCTGCTACTTCTTACCTCTTTGCTTCCCTCACTCTGCTATCAAGATAAGCACCCATACATGTGTACACAAAACAAAACAAACAAGAAAGAAGAAGAAGAAGAAGAAGAAGAAGAAGATGATGATAAAATGAATGACTTCAGCAATTAAATTCAATTGATTCAAAGTATGTCAGCTTGTAAGATCATCAGTTGGAAATAGTATATATAGACTGTCTCTTTTCTTAACTGATTTGGGTTAGATTTTTGAGGTCAACATATATATCTGATCGTGTAAGGAAACGTCACCTTATGTAATTTCATTTTGTTCTTACATTTATGCCAAAGGGTAACTGAAAATGCATATGGTTACCAGCATTTTTCTTTCACGACAAGAAATCAAACAAGAAAGTTAAAATAGTCAAGCACGGGGAGGTTGAGGAAGTTGAAAGAATATGCATACATAATTGCATATCATGTACATGGATTAATTAAGATCCTCCTTTCATCTTAATAGTTAATAAAAACAGAACCGAAATAATGAAAATTTATCTTAATTATTAATTGTACATTATCGATAATTGAACTCATATATATCAAGAGAGAATCCAAATTTATAATTTAGATATATGAAATTAATATTGCAAAGACTTCAATTTCTTGAAACATTGATTGATGAACTAGGGATATTAATGATATATGTAGTTTATTTCAAACATAATAAAGATGCAAGGACGACACAAAATGGTAGGTATACGACTAGCTAGCTAGTAGATATGGGTAATTTATAAGATGTTAGACATACATGATGATAATGATTGTGATGATCAACATATAGGATCCAATTCCTTGCATGGACTGATGGACAGAAAGAAAATTCACGAGAATTGCTCCTCAATGGCCAATTCATCAATCATGCTCCCATGGTTATTGAGAGGATTGAAAGCTTGAATCTCATCTGAACATTTCTTGGGCAGTATTATAGGGCTAAGTTCTGGTTGCTCGAGCGAAGACATTGGATATTTACGAGCAATTACCACTGAATTGATAACTTCATCAGTAGGATGAAACACGGATAAAACCTCGAATCCACGAAGATCACAAGGATCAACAATCGGATAAAGAAAGGCTCGAGCACCGTGAGCACTCCTCAGCATCAGAAGAGATCCAGGAGCCATGTACTTAGCCAAATGATCAACAACTTTAAGCTTTTCTTCCTTGTCCATGCCAACTAGGGCAGCTAAGAAAACAACATCATAATCTTTCAAAGCAGAAGAAACATCCAAAATATCAGTAGTGTGAAAGAACATTCTTTTTGACAGGTCAGGATCAGATGAAACCAAGCAGAGGGCTTGGGAATTGGCCGAAGGATCAACATCGTAGTTGTGGAAAGAGGTTTCGGTGAGATGATTAATGGCTAAAACAATTGAAGTCAAGGGAAGGGGACCAGAACCCACGAAGGCAACTTTGCTGGGAACGGTTGTGCAGTGTTTGGAAAGAATGTTGAATTCAAGTTGGCTAAGCTTGAGATAATTAGAGTAATAAGGGAAAATATTAAGATTCTGAAGAGGGTATTCAAAGGAAGCTAAGATAGAAGAGAAATGACTTTCTAAAAGTCCTTCAGCTTCTCCGCAGAGTGTGATAAGTTTAGACCTAATTTCTTGAACACTTTTGCAAAGCTTGGTAACATCGATAGGGTTTGGTGGCATGCATGTGGCAACAAGTTGTGTGAAGAGCATGTTGACATCTTTGCAGGGTTTGAGACTCTCAAGGCTCAGGATTTGCTCGTATAATTCACAGATTTTTTGTACCAAAGCATCATTTTGGCAACCCATGTCGACACTATGAGGATATGGTGATTTCAGATTACAACACAAATTAAGACTCTTTCCAAAAGGAAATTTAAAAAACTTGACGGAGAATTTTTACAAACTATTGGAAACTCCCCCAGTATCCCCCCCCTGCAGAGCTTCTTGTCTTAGGGCTTAGGACAAGGTTCAGTCCTCCAACGGGGGCTTATTATTTAAGGGCATTTGTAGGGACCACTTTGCACAGGAGATTGGCTCTCACTTTGCATTATTAATAGTAACTTCGACCCCCTTTTTTTTTCTTCTTTTGTCCGAAGTACATGACTTACAGTGCCATGACTCGGTGGTTTAATTAGCTTTTCATTTTTTATTTTATTTTTCATGTCATCATTAAATTGCATAAAGAAAATAATATAAAACTTCATCATAGATATGTGAAAACTCTCATTGATAATATTTTAGCTATTTACAAGGAAGAAAGTGAAAGCCGATGATGATGATGATGATCAAGACAAAGAGAATACATAGGGGGTAGAGTTTTAATTAACAATAAGTTTTGCATAGTTTGTATTTTGTATGTATGTTGTCTTTGTTATACATGCATGCCTGAAAACATTGCAAGTAATTTGAACTTTTGTGGACCACAAGTTAAGAATATTTCTATATATATATACACACACACACACACATTAATTTTCTTGGGAGTTGGGATCAAACCCATGATCCCAATGCCGAGGCATTGAGATTATTATTATTTTATATAATACCCGCCACAGAAGATCTAGTTCGTTCATTCATTCATTCTTCTAATAGCATTAGGGTTTGTTCAAACCTGATCAATTCACGTAGGTAAACGGGAACTTCTCTAAGATTAGATTCTTTTCTCCATTACATATATCGTTGAATCTTTCCACACTAAATTAACAATCTAATTGGTTTTTTTTTTCTTTATTACTTCGGTCACTTGAGAGAACAAAACACGTTAATCAAACAGTAATCAATTGAACACCAATGATAAAAAGTAAATGATTCTTCGTAAATGATCAAGCGATGAGCATCATTCGGTTCACACTAGATGATTTAATTAATATTTGAATAATGAACCCGATTAGGCCACCCCATAAGTCTTATCAATTATCACGTTATGTTGATTATATTTGACAGACAAATGTTAAAATAGAGACGAGGGAATTGGGTCCACCCCTGGAGTAAATTATGATCGTGATCATCAGTGGTGGCATCGAAACAATCAACCCCCAGCTGCCTCCTGTACTCCCCTGCCTGGTTGATAGAACCATTTTTACATTTGCCCGAATATCTATATATGCTGACAATTTAATTTGTTCCAATCCGTTTAACACATTAATACAAGTTCAATTGTACCTCTTGAGAGTAAGATGACAGAAAAATTACTTGTTTTAACACATTAATTTAATTTGTCCATTAATTGCGCCTCAAGTCTCGAAAACTCTTCTTAGGGAGAAAGCTGCTTCGATTTCTTAGGCAATTAAGCCACCTCATTGAAAATTTCAGAGCCTCAGATGTTATTGACTTATTATCATCTTTTTTTTTTAATTATATATATATAATTGGCAAAAGAGAAGTGCCCTTACATAAACTGGAGGGCCAGGCTTGGAGTGTAATATGTTGACATCTCATGTCATGAAATGAAATCTTTTTGTTTTGATTAAAATAAAATAAACATTAAAAAAATGGAACTTTGTCCTGAGGAGGAGATAGTGATAATGATATATAATATATAATATAATATTGTGCTTTTTCTGCAAGCTGCCTTTTCCTTTTAGATTCAATGGTGCAAAATAAGAGTTCATCAATCTCTTTCTTTACAGCATTAGTGCTCTGTTCTCACTCAATCAATTTGATGCTTTCTGCTCTTCCACTTCTACTTTCAACTTACCTAGGCTATGATATATATTCTCTTGTCCTCTTTTTCTTTTCTTTTTTTAAATTTCTCTAACACTGACTCGGGGTTTTGAGTGAGTGAGTGAGTATACTGTTACGTGTGGATCTAGAAGTGCTTTTGGAATTGCCAAACGTTCGATAACGCAAGCACAAGCAATTATTATTATCATACGATACATACAATGATGAGTATTCAACTACTCTTTCTTGCAAGCAAAAACTAATTATAAAAACGAAGCAAGTAACTAAAGAAAAGTGGAAGGCAAACAATTAATTAAACACTTTGTTATGTTAGTAGTTTGACATAAGCAGCAGCAGCAGCAGAATTGAATTGTATTAATCGCAAGCACATCAAAATCAAATTAATATGTCGTTTCAAGTTAAAAGGAGGAGGGGGGGCATGACATGATTGGCACTAATTCATTGTTTTCCAGCCAAATTGGCCACTTTCCACCGACGAAAAGTAAAATAGGCGTAAATGCGACTACTCGACACTGATCTGAATTAAATTGGGCGCACTTTTGTTTTCATAAAGTACTTTTTCAAAGTGTACTAGTAAGAAAGTGAAATTAAATTAAAATTGATATTGCCACAATGAAGTCATTTTGCTATGGTGATGTGATTTCCACGAAACATATTGAAGCAAAAGAGAACAATTTTGGTGGGTCAATTATGTGCATGTTGGTTGGCTATCAGTGAAGTCAAATTAAGGAAAAGTATCGTAACCAGCCACTTGGGTTGGGTTGGGGCATTTACTTAAATCGGCTAGCTCTGTGTGTGGCTGCCACACGACGCCATGTGCCACCACACTCTTGACACGACACTTCTCCTCTCACAAGTCAATAACCGAGAGCGACGGCGTATTCTATTCTATTCTCTTCCATTCTATTGATCAGACCTCTCTGCTTCTCTATTCCGTATACTTCATCCAACACCATCCACAAAATCTCAAGCAACTTATCTTCTTCCCCCACTTGTTATAGGCTAGGCTACTCAATCATGCCCCTTGCTGCCCATCAGTTCACCCACCAATCAGTCTGCTTTAAACCCCTCTTCCCCAGCTGATCAATCAGTTATTTCTTTTAACAAATAACTACTACTGTGATTTGTATGTATACTATCAATATCTTAGAGACACATGAACGCCTAGCGTAGCTTTCAATAAATAATGCCTCGAGCGGCTGAACCAAACGGGCCTATTTCTTCCTTACCTTGTCCAACAAGCATACACTTTTCTTGTAAAAGGTTTACTGGTAACAAAAGGCATCATTCTCCTAGTTTCTAAATTGCGCAAGCTGAGATAGCTACTCGGGCCAACATAAATTCCCACAACTTTATAACATCTTTTTTAAGTATATGTATACACAAAAATGAGTCTCTATAGAATGTATCTTACATTGCATCTGCATTCTAAATATTCTCTATCTTTACCATAGCTCATAATTTTCATTTGTTTCGGAGTTCTCAGTGGGAGGAGAATCAATTACGTTGGAATCCTCAAAAGTTTCTGAGCTTCCAAAAGTAGGAAATTCATTAGCATAAGAGTCTTCAGAAGCTTCAAACTTTTCATCAACTGGAGTCTCATGATATTGACTTTCTTCACTTTCGAAAAATTGAAGCAAGAAATGCACTCCGTTAACCACATCGTATACCATTAAGCCTATCCTACCACCAACCCAACTGCCCAAATGACTACCCACAAGATAACCAAACCTCCCAAGGCTTTGCTCTCCGAAAAAACCTCCAGCATACGTGCCGAACAAAGTCCCAGTGCCCCTGAGAAACCCTTCAGTCAAGGTACCGCCATAGTACATAGCTTCAAAAAAGTCCCATCCAGCAGCAATAAGGGGCCCTATAATCCGCTTGGCTTGCCGGGTTGCTAGCTTTGCCGCCTTTGTTCCTTCTTTCTGTGCTTGTTTGGCAGCATCTTTAGGAGACAGTCCCTGTGACATTGCATCGGCCAAAGAATTCTCAATTGCTGCATTTCTTGCTCTCTCAACATGAGCAGCTCTGATGTTATAGAAATAGAGCTTAACACCTTCCTTTACTCCACATGCTGCGGTTCCAGATCCCAAGTCAAAGCAGTTCAAGATTGTGAACTTCCCACTCTGGGACGAAGCATCTTCCCCAACCAACTGCCTACATTTCTCCGCTACAAAAACCAAATGGTCAGCGTCTATTTATGAATAGTAGCATCATTCAAGCAACACACATCCAAGCGCACACATACAAGCAAACAACAGGATACAAATGCAGAGAAAATGGATATACAATCTTAGGTGGGGATCATATAAGCAGGCTTCAAAAGTTAAAATTTAACAAATTCTGTCAGCAAAGGAGAAATTGCATTCCAAATATCTTAAGAAGTACTGCAGTAGTTTTTAGAAATTCTAAATACTCGGAACATATAGGATGCAAGAGAACTAAAGAAGATGCATAGACGTAAAATCATTATTTATATCTGATACAACATAAGGCTAACATGAACTATCTAGTGAAAAGAACTCCGAGCGAATTTTCATTAAAAATAAAGCCAATTGTGATGCTCCCATCAAAAGGCCAGTAACTCTATACCTCAACTGAAATCAACAAAATAATCCGAACTCTTTCCTCTCCCACCAACCCAAACAAAAAGAACATGCCTGAGCTCTTCCAAAGCCCAAAATTAAATTAAGCCACAAAGGAGGAGGTGCTATTTTCAAAGACAATTTAGCCACAAAATCATTGATAACATTAAATCCTCAGAACATTATGCACAACACAACCAAATGCATAGAGCAGCTTAATTGTCGGACATTATTTGGCTTATGATTCAATAATTTCTCCAACATGAAACATAAATAGCACTTTGGTCAATGCTTACTACAATAATTAAACCAAACACATCTTTCTTGCTCCAACTTTAGTAAGATAATTACAGCTACTTCTAGATTTGCATCAGCAAAATTGAACAGCAAATAAAAATATCTGCTTTCTACCAAATACTAATCCAATTCAAAAGTTCATGAAATCACACAAAAATGAAATCAGATAAAAACGATTTGTACCTGTGATACTAAGAGCGAATGATCCCAGCGAATGCAGAGAATAAGTTGGATTCTCTTTTTCTGGAAATCCATGAATAAGAAAACTGAAAACACTGCCTAAAAAAGCACTAATTTTGCTATTAATTTGAGATCCGAGAGAGAGATGTACAGTACAGATTCCAATTTCTAAATCTTAATCTCGAGTTTACTTCCCAGTTTGTTCCAACTGAAGGTTCTCCTCTCTTAGACGGACAAGAAGGGTCGAAACGCACCGTTTTTCTTTTTTTTTAAGGTTTACTTCGGACAGAATGCCATTGACCATCCAGAATATTTGACTCTTCGTCAGACGGCTTTGTTGGAGTTTCGTTTTTGCTAATCAAAAAGCATTTCAAGAATATGTAAAATTACCCCGATATTGGACTTTTTTATTCTTTAGAAAAGAAAAACAAAAACCCTACAATTTTTATAACATCTAACTCAATTTTTCATTGTACCTGACTTGAATTTCAATCACTTTTTATGGAAAATATATATTGTCAAACAAATTACATCAAGATTGTGTCAATAACTCAAAAGTGCTAATTAGTTAACAAATAATTGATAAAATCTCAATATATATGAGAGTTTTGATGTTCATGTATGTTTTGTAGTAAGATTCATCACTTGGTGCATTTTAGAGTTATCTTTTGAGAGAAGTATATGAAGAGAATTCGAGAAAGAAATTCATAGTAAAAAATTTAACGTAATTATGTGAGAACTTCAACATGGACTACTCATGTGATAAATCTCGGTAACTTTCTGTATTTATAAAAAAAATTCACAAGAAAAATTCAAAATAATTATGTGAAACTTTCAAGGAGGATTATCCATGTAGTATATCTTATTATTGTCTTTTAAAAGTTCATGAAGAAAATTCATGAATGAAGTCCATGAAGGAAGTATATGAAAGAAGTTTACGGAGAAAAATTTAGATAAATTATGAGTGGGTGTAGAAGACTGACTACATACATAATGTATCTTATAATTTTTCATTTATAGGAGTTCACGAAAGAAGCGCACCTCGATGAGAAGGTGACCTCAAATGTAAATCATTCCTCAAGTATTGTAAGTAAAAAATGATCTTTATAAGGAGTATTACATAAGGTCTTTGAGAATTTCTCTAAATCGCGATAAAAAGGAATAAAAAAAAAATAATACTTTTTGGTAAAAAAAAAAGAAGGATGTCAACAAAAACCTTATCTTGACAAAGAATAACATGTCAAGAAAGAACAATACTACAAATAAAAAATATTTTTCTTTAATATAGTAATGACACGTGGTGATGGTTTCGAAGAAAAAAAATTAATAATTAGAGAACACATGTAAGCGATTTATGAAATAATTTTTTCTTCGCCATTATAAATAGTAAAAATGACAAAAGTAAAACAATTTAGAAATCTCTCTCTTTAAATATATTCACATTTATTTATTTATTTTTAATAAAATATTAATTTGATCGTTAAAACGTCTACGCTAATGAAACCAGCGACGACTCTAATCATTTCTTGTGAGCTTAGGTCATTTAAGTTTAGGTAAATCTAATTTCATGTCAATTTTTCTCTCGTAAATATTTTCAGTCTGAATTATTTTCAATATTATGGGGTTGTTGTTTTCCTAAGTTTATTGGCGTTTCTCAAATATTAGAAATCTTGTATGTTGACTGGTTATTAATCGCACATGTAAAATCGGCAGCAACAATGCATATTATTAAGAAAGAAAAAATTGATCAACTTCATATTATATATGCATGAATCCATAGGGTAAATAATTAAATTCCCACAAATTTTTACAAAAGAAAAGATATATGTATGTCAATAAATCAATAAATTAATAATTTAATATATAATATATTTCATTATAATTGATTAAACAAGACAGCATATAGTTGTGCAAACTGTAACCTTAATTTCCTTCAACTCCTCCTCCTCAGCTTTGATGTTGTTATGTTGCATGCTGATTAAGATTATGGCACTCCTGTTCAATCCTCTTCTTCAATGCACCTATTTGGACTTGCAGCTACCATATACACTGATTTCGTTGATCAGGTTCCTGAGTTTTTCATCCTTCTTCGCGGTTCTTCCTCCTACGTTCTTTGTCGATCTTTGCAGCAATATCATTATCTAATTTGAAGCCAGAGATTAACACAATCTACCTTCTTCCTCCTACTTTTTACTTTTATTTTTATTTTATATCATCATTTTAAGGAATCTTTATCGCATAATTAATGTTCTAATTTTAAGTAAGTAAATTAAACACACTACAAAAAGATATATATTTTTCTTAAAAAGAGAAAAAAAATATTAGATAAATGCGAAAAGAGAAAAACTAAAGCGTGTTTCGGATCACGAACTGGGAAGAAACTTCTAGTTTTGTTCCGTTGCCTACAAGGACAAATTCGAACCGCACGTGGTTACGCTCGTACTTTAAACCCAAATACAAGGACAAATTCGTCAATTCATCCTGAAATCTCCCCAAGACGCACAACGAAACCAATCAAATCAAATTCAAGGGTTTATGCAAGGGTTTAACGCCAACACTCACTTCTATGAAACCTCCCCATTTCTCGTCAATGGCACTTCTCCCAATCTCAAATTAGTCTACAGATTTCCTCAAAATTACCAATTCTATCATTCAAGTCACCGGAATTCGCCAATGTTGAAACTCCTCTCCTCTACCGCCACTACTTCATGTCGCGCCCACGCTTTGACCGCTGCTACTCTTAGAACCGCGACGGATGCGTCGTCCTCCCCCTTTTTCAAAGCGTTGAGTCAACTGACCGGTTTGACGACGAGGTCAAGGAACGGGAGCGTGGGTTACAGGAGGTTTTTCTGCTCTGATTCTTCTGGAGACGGCCCTGCAGACGGATCCGTGGTTGAGGTCGATATTAAAGATGCCAAGTCAGAATCCGAAGGAACGGAATCGAAGAGTTCGTCGGCTATTGTGTCTACTAATCCTCGCCCGGAGGACTATTTGACGGTTGGTTGAAAAAAGTTTTCATTTTTTATGACGTTGTTTGTTTGGTCGATGACAATTGGAGCAAAGTTAGAGAAAGCGACGCAAAATGGGGAATATTTTACGTGATTTTGTAGCTAGAAGAAAGCTCTTTTTTTTTTTTGGGGAAAACACTTAAAACCTACAAATGTTGTTTTTATCCTAAAAAGAGTTTAGACAACAAAGAGGTTGAACTTTAGTTTGGGCTCAGCTGCTGCTGTATTGGGTCGAGGAATTAGTGAATTGGTCAATAGCATTCTTATTTTATTTGCTGGTTGCTTGAACTTTTTCTTTTTGGTGGTTAGTACGATATTTTCTTATCAATTGTTTGGTGTATTGCAGGTTTTGGCATTACCATTGCCACATAGACCTCTTTTTCCAGGTTTCTACATGCCAATTTATGTGAAGGTATAGGAGTTTCTTATGTTGTTATATTGAAGGCAAAATTCCCTTTACCCTTTACCCTTTACTTTCAGGGCATGCATGTTTTACATTGTTTCGTCTGGTCTTTTGTAATTCAACATGGTTTCTACATGTCACGACTTCTGGGGACTTGAACCTATGATTTCTCTTACCAAAACATAACTTCTATGCAGGATCCAAAATTGTTGGCAGCTTTACAGGAAAGCCGAAAAAGGCAAGCTCCTTATGCTGGGGCTTTCCTTCTTAAAGATGAACCAGGGATTGATACTTCAGGTTCTGATACTGAGAAAAGTGTATCTGATCTTAAAGGAAAAGAGTTGTTCAATCGTCTTCATGAAGTTGGTACACTTGCCCAGGTATGGAATTTGGTGGCGTCTGTCTGACTAGTTAATGTCTTTACATACTTGTATAAATGTGAAATGCAACCAAAAGTAGTTGTCTATGGTTAAATTCTATTTCCGTCCTTTGTTAATATTACAGATTACGAGTATCCAAGGAGACCAGGTTGTCCTCATTGGCCATAGGCGACTTCGAATAACAGAGATGGTGAGTGGGTTTTCTTAAGGCTTTTGAATTCTGGGCTTTTAGGAACCATGCTTTCCATCTTCATTTCTCGCATATTTTTAATGGAAAATTTTCTAAACTGAATATTGTCTTCTGTACAGGTTAGTGAGGATCCCCTTACCGTCAAAATTGACCACCTTAAGGTACACTCTGAGTTTTGATTTTTCCCACTTCCAGAATAACCAGTTTCATATATGCAATGGGTATTCTATACAAGTCTCTTTAAACATGGCAGGATAAACCATATGACAAGGATGATGATGTTATCAAGGCAACATCATTTGAGGTTATATCGACCCTAAGAGATGTTCTGAAGACAAGTTCCCTTTGGAGAGATCATGTTCAAACATATACTCAGGTGTGTACATGTTAGTATTTTTCTCGAAATTTTTGCGTCTTCTTTCTTTCCATGATCACGGCTTTCGTCACCAATTTATCTAACGCTCATGGAGAACTTTACTCATCTGTATTTGTTGCCTTGTATCGTCTGATAGTTATACTGTTATATTTCCCCATAACATGGGTTAGAGCTTAAATTTTATATTGTGTAATTTGGTAATTTCAAGTGCTAATTTTATATTGTTTAATTTTGTAATTTCAAGTATTTCAAGTTTATTTGTGATTCCATTTTACTTTTGATACTTTTAAAATTTAGTGTTCCTTGATATGTTGCTGATATTGCTACTTTCTCTGAGTAAAATTGCCAATTCAAATTACATCTTCTGATTGATAAATGTGATAAAGAGAATAATATTTGCAAGCTAACTCTTGTTGCTTAAGAGAAGATTTTTACGCACATGCTTCTGCCTGTTGGATATATTTGACTACTGCATCCTGATCGATTAATTGGTTGGTTTCTGCAATTTTTCATTGTCCCTAATGTATTTTGTTTCATTTTTGCAGCACATCGGAGACTTTAGTTTCCCTAGGTTGGCAGATTTTGGAGCTGCAATATCTGGTGCAAACAAATTACAATGCCAGCAAGTGCTTGAAGAGCTGGATGTATGTTGCATATCTTAGTTGGTGACTTATCTTGAATGCCCAGCTTTTGTCTGAAATAAAAAAATCACTTTTATTCTGGGAAAAGTAGACGTGAAGTCTGTTTCCGATCTATCATCAACTGAGTCTTCATTTTTAAGCCTCTTATATGAGGTTTTTTCATCTTTAGATTTCCTTCCTGCTTATCATTTTAATAATCTTGAACTGTCTGCCAACACTTAGGTGTATAAACGTTTGAAACTAACATTAGAGTTGGTAAAGAAAGAAATGGAAATCAGCAAAATTCAGGTAACTCGTGCTATTGTTTTTAAGATATGGCTACTTATATTTCTTAGTTGTTATTGATTCTTGTTCATTAGGATTTTTACCTGTTTGTGGGTCGTGTAGGAATCAATTGCAAAAGCAATCGAAGAAAAGATAAGTGGTGAGCAGCGCCGATATTTGTTGAACGAGCAGCTTAAGGCCATTAAGAAGGTATTTGGTTCAACTGTGCTTGTGTGTATTTATATACTGCATCTCTAAGGAGTTTGGTTCAGTATTATCAAATCATGTGCCCAGGTAGCTGGGTTTTATACTGATTGCTTTATCTTGATTTTGTATTGAATTAGATAAATTTTAATTGCCCTGTGGCAGGAACTGGGTTTAGAGACAGATGACAAGACAGCCCTTTCTGGTTAGTTCTATGTCAAGTAAACTTTTGTTATCTTTGTTAGATTTAAATATTAGTGTGTTCTGAGACCATGTAAGGTGAAGAAAGATAGTTTGAGTTGCCTGTAAACTTGCTTTAGTATACCTATTCTAAAGATCTCATAGTGGAATGTTTCAAAACTTGAAATTGGCTGAATCTGGACATATAGATTGGAATCAAGGCGTATGACTGTTGTAACTCTTCCTGATCCATATCTGCAGCAAAGTTCAGGGAAAGGATTGAACAGTACAAGGATAAGTGCCCACCGCATGTGCTGCAAGTTATAGAAGATGAACTTACAAAGCTGCAGCTGTTAGAGGCCAGTTCTAGTGAGTTTAATGTAACTCGTAACTATTTGGATTGGTTGACTGCCCTGCCTTGGGGAAATTACAGGTTTTGTACTCAAAGTCTTTCAAACATGTGTCATGATAGTTGTTTATTGTTTTCTGAATGTTGTCACCATGCTTCATAGTTTTCCCCGAAAGTAATGGAAGATATAATGTTAACCTTTATGTCCTAAGTACAGATGTAGATAAACCTTTGGCAAATGGGTCATAGATTGTTATTTTATAATTTTGTGGGAGAATTGGCAAGGGGTTTTCCAATTACTTATTATTTTTCCCTAATTCCAATTGCAGTGATGAGAACTTTGATGTCATGCGGGCACAAAAAATTCTTGACGAAGACCACTATGGATTGAATGATGTTAAGGAAAGGATATTGGAATTTATTGCTGTTGGAAAACTCAGGGGAATCTCTCAAGGTTGGCGAATTAATGTACATTGGAAATGCAGTCAAATAACAATGTTTTTATGAGTTTTCTTTGCATTTTCGATTTTCTGTTACAACAATGGGAAGGTATGCATCTTGCTTCGATGCATTGGTGCAGATTTCTTCTCTTAACTAATACGATCCTTTATAACTGATTATGGTTATAGAAGCTTTCTTTAGTAGCATTATCCAATATCATCTTGTTTTCTGAGTTCTAGTTATATGCTATTCTATGCTCATGCTCTTTTCTAAGCAAGAGAAATTAATGATTTCTGTTGCACATTGCAGGAAAAATCATTTGTCTTTCCGGGCCTCCTGGAGTGGGCAAAACAAGCATTGGTCGTTCAATTGCACGTGCTTTGAACCGTAAGTTCTTCAGGTTTTCTGTTGGAGGATTGGCTGATGTTGCTGAAATCAAGGTAGTTAAAGTCTTCTTAGATGTGGAATGAAATCAATAGATAGCTGTGTGCTGATACAGTTCATGAAACATTTGTGATTGACTCCCAAATTGCATCTAGGGGCATCGCAGAACTTATATTGGAGCTATGCCAGGAAAGATGGTGCAGTGCCTAAAAAATGTGGGAACAGCTAATCCTCTTGTCCTGATTGATGAAATAGACAAGGTACTGTGGCTGAACAGTGATTAGTTTGTAGTTTGGATTTAGACATAGTTTTCTTTTGTGGTCTTTTAGAGTATCTGGAATAATGAGTTTTGATTTTGTTAGCATGTGGCTGTGTTGGGATTATATTAAATTTCTAAATAAGAAAATATTGTTTACTGCAGTGTTGAAGCTTTCGAAATTTGTAATAGTTATTTATTTTGAATTTTCAAATATTCATTATCTTGTGGCAGTTGGGAAGGGGACATGCTGGTGATCCTGCTAGTGCACTGTTGGAACTCCTTGATCCAGAGCAGAATGCTAATTTCCTGGACCACTATCTTGATGTTCCAATAGATCTATCAAAGGTCAGTAGTTCCAGTGATTTGCATCCATTTGGGGTTATTTCAAAGAGTACTAGTTACTGCCAAAACTGAGAAGGCTTCAGTTCTGGTGTTCCCATTGCAATTGGAAATAAATAATAGAACTTTAAACCCTAATTAGGTTGATAAATGCTAGTTGCTGACTGTTAAATGAAAACAAGCGTTAGAAATATTATGATCCTGACAATATTGGTTTTAAAGTTTCATTAACTGGTATTTAAATAAACACAATTGTTTTTGCCATTGGACCTAGTTGACAACGAAGAATTATATTTTTTCTCCATTTTTATTATTTCAATTTTAAATTTTAGATTGATGCTAGATTTTGATCAACCAGGATTAAAGTTCCAAAATTTGAAAAGTAGAATTTAGTAAAAGTTTTCTTTCAAATGGACTTGGAATCTCCAATACAAGTGCCTCTTGGGCGTAGAAACATATCAAGAAAGCAGATTGGGGAACTTACAAGTGATTATGGACATGTTTCTGTCTGTTTGTGTTTGCTTTTTGTATCCAGACCACCATGTTATGTTAAATGTCTGTTTAAGTTAGAAATTGCTCCATTAATGAACTGTTGGATAGGTCTCTAATAATCTGTACTTTTTCTGTGTTTAACTGCTGTTTGTTACAAAGTCAGTTTTTTTTCAGTTTGTTACTCAGCCTTCTGAGTATTATATTGCAGGTTCTATTTGTTTGCACAGCAAATGTCATTGAGAATATACCCAACCCTCTCTTGGACAGAATGGAAGTAATTGCTATTGCTGGGTATATTACTGATGAGAAAATGCACATCGCCAGGGACTACTTGGAGAAGACTACACGTGAAGCATGTGGTATCAAGCCTGAACAGGTCACCATCTCCTCTCTTGAAAATTTATGTGTATCGGAAATTTTAATGAGTTGTTCATTTGATATATTTCTTGTAAACAGAGGATGACATTCATGAACTTAAATCATTCCAGGTTGAAGTGACTGATGCAGCTCTTCTTGCCCTAATAGAAAATTACTGTAGGGAAGCAGGGGTTAGGAATCTTCAGAAGCAGATAGAAAAGATTTACCGTAAGGTTTGTATGACATTTGGTTTTCTATAAGTTATATATAATATCCATCACTTCAAGTTCAAAATTATGAGGCATAAAATGTATGTTGGTTATGGATTCTGTACATTGGTTTGAAATTTATGTCTGGTTTTCTCTGATATGTAATTGCTGTAATATTTTGGCAGATTGCTCTGCAGCTTGTGCGACAAGGAGCAGTAAGTGAATCTGTGGATGCGGGAGAAGTTGTGGAATCTGATGTAGCAAATGCAGAATGTGTAGATGAATCAAGTCAAAGCACGGCTAGTAGTGACACTAAGGTTGAAGCAGAAATAGTGGATAATAGAAGTGACAGGGAAACTGCTGAATCCTCTGATGTAGCTGTCAAGGCGCGGAAAGAGGGGTCAGTTGAGGGAGCTGTAAGGATCTTACAATCATTTTTGGAGGTATATTACAAATTATTAATTTCTGCTTGAAAGGATATGAACTCCAAAAATTTCTAATGAAAAAATTGTGTTTTGTCTTACAAATTATTTTGTTTAATTTTTAATATACTACAAGAATAATAACACTTAATTGACATCCTACTTTTGCAATTGTAATTTGATCTTTTTCTACGCGTTAATCAAGTTAATACCATAAAAAAAATTTGTTCTATTAAGCACAACAAGAAGCCTATAGCACAGGTTGTGGCACTGCAGCTGAATTAAATTTAATAATTTTTGTTGATGAATATTTCGGAAGTTATTTTGGTGCAAAATCTTTGTAAGGCAGCTTTTTGGATGCTAACAATTGTAATCTTATTGACAGTCTGTCGGAGAAGGTGAGAGACTGAAAAATACAAAAATAGATTCTATTGAACCACCTACTTTGGAAGAAGGTGATAGCATAAAAGGTGAGGAAATAAAGGACGTTGAAGCAGCCAAGACGGTTGAGAAAATATTGGTTGACACATCAAATTTAGCTGATTATGTTGGCAAACCTGTTTTTCATGCCGAGCGCATATACGATCAAACGCCCATTGGGGTTGTGATGGGACTTGCTTGGACTGCAATGGGTGGTTCCACTTTGTACATAGAGACAACTCAGGTTGAGCAAGGGGAGGGAAAAGGAGCTCTTCACGTCACAGGACAACTTGGAGATGTCATGAAAGAAAGTGCCCAAATCGCTCACACAGTGGCACGAGCAATCTTGCTTGAGAAAGAGCCTGTTAACCCTTTCTTTGCCAATTCCAAGCTTCATCTCCATGTTCCCGCTGGGGCCACTCCAAAAGATGGGCCCAGTGCAGGCTGCACCATGATCACATCCATGTTGTCTCTGGCCATGAAGAAGCCTGTTAGGAAGGATCTAGCAATGACTGGAGAAGTAACACTAACAGGGAAAATCCTTCCAATTGGTGGGGTATGTCGAGCAATTTCTTTTCTGGTTATGTTTGCAATGAATCATTTTTAAGAAATTATGTACTCTGTGCCATATATTTGAGGCGTTGTTCACTTACAAATTTCTATATCTTGTGAAATAATCAGGTTAAGGAGAAAACAATTGCAGCAAGGAGGAGTGAAGTGACGACTATCATTTTCCCCTCAGCTAATAGGAGGGACTTCGATGAGCTTGCTCCAAATGTGAAAGAAGGCCTAGATGTTCACTTTGTAGATGACTACAGTCAGATATTCAATTTGGCCTTCAGCGATGAACAGAATAAAGAAAAATAAGCCCTTCTCATCTACCAATTATTGAGAAAATACCTTTTTCTGGGGCTCCGGGTAAGTAGTCTTTTGACTCCTGCCGGGAAGCAAACCCAGTTTTATACCATTAAAATTAGATTTTGCATTGAGACATTCTCAAACACAATTAGAGGTGAGATTTGTTCATCATTGAAAGAATGCTGGATGATACGCTAATTCTTCTTTTTTTTTTTTTCTCGTGTAAAATTAAAAGCATTTATGTGTAACAATGGTAATTTCAATCTTTTGAGGCGACAATGGATATCTTCTGAGGACTTGAGTTTGAGTTCCTTATTTAATGAAACTGTTGAAGTTTTTGAATGGAACATTTGTTTTCGTTGAGTTGGGCATACAAAAAGGAAAAAGATTATGCATAAAGGGCTGCATATTGTAGTTAGAAATATATACAAAAGTTGACTCTTGCGACTAAAAAACTCCCAATTGGAAAGACGAGTCTTAGCAACTGAGAGTGACAGGTGCACTACTTTTACCATTTGGATGTTAATCATTTCTTTATGCCTGTGGAAAAAAAAAAACAAAAGAAAAGAAGTGTGGCTCCCTGGTATGACTGGAGTAGAGTGGGTTGGTGTCAACTCCACAAAGTAATACAATTTGACTCATGTGCATGACACTAGTACAGCAAAATCTTTCAGCATTTGCTACCATGCTGTTACTTAAATTTCAGGGTTTTATCAGTGTTGTGTCGTTGTAGCTGTTGTGAAATAGAATTATTAGTTGTCAAAGCCAAGTTTATTTCTGCAATATTCATTGCTTAGTTCTTATCGGTAACTGTTGGTTGTTTTCAAAACTGAACATCTCTTTTTAGGGAGGAAGGAAGGATTGATTTAACAGTAACAACCGATGTTTGATATCTTATGCCAGTAATTTAGGATTGTGATAAGTAACTTTAGTATGATAGTGATTGAATGATTGATTGTTTGTTTGTTTGTTTGAAGTCTGCAGGCAGGCAGGCAGGCGTGCATATATTGTGTTGGTGGTGATAAATTAGGAATGATTTTGACCTGTGGATATGATTAAGTATAATTTCAATTTCTTGATGATTTTTCTTAGGACAATATTTGCAATTACTCATTAACTATATACATGGAAAACTAGAAGATCCTGAAGCACTTTTAAATTAAAATTGCTGCTGCATGCATGCGTTGGGTTGAGATGGAGATCTGAATAGAAATTTAGTGCATGAACCTTGAAGAGCAAAACAAAAAGATAGAAGGATACACATTACCCCACCAAGATTTTCAAGCAGGGGTTTCATATATTTTTAAAACAGAGGAAAAGATTGGGGGAAATAAAAAAAAGGAAGGAAAAACCCATGTGATAATTCATATTAGGAACCCCAATTGGCTTTGGGGAGTGCCATACCATACCACACAACACCACTATTGTAGATCATATGGTAAATGTGTCCAATAAGAGCTGTCCAAATGGAAAGAGAGATTTGGTTTTGGGGATCATAGGGTGTTGGGTCATACTTCCACCGAGAAAGGAAGAATGCGTTTGTACTCTCTTTTCAAAATTCCAAAAGACTAGTTGTGCGTTGAGTTGCAAGCATTGGTTTTGATTAGTCGATGAAATGATGATTGTATCACTTAAACCGTCACTATCAAATCTATGCATCTCATGAATATTGTAATCTAATCTAATCTAATAAAAGATTAGATCACATGCGTTAATGGTCAAAAAGCTTGGGTTTTTCTTTCTTCTTCTTCTTCTTCTTTTTCTTCTGGGGGGTGGGTTTTCAACTTCATTATCATACGAAATGATAGTTAGAAGTGAGAAGTGAGAAGTGAAAAGTGAAGTTAAGTAAAGCGAAAGCGAAAAAGCAAAAAAGCAAAAAAGCTAAAAAGCAAAAAGCAAAGGAAAATGAATTTGATTTTCGTGTAGAAAGGCGTATCTATCTATCTGAGAAGTCGGCGCCTGACTGGGAGAATGACATCTCATTACATATTATTATATATATATATTATCTATCCATCCATTTTTAATTTTAATTTGTGAGGTTTTTATTTAGCAGCCATATCCCATGTTCATAAATCAAATCAAAGAACCCATTTCCATTCCATTCCATGCACTTTGATCCTCCAATCCCTACTAACAACGTTTGTGAGTGACTCTGAAGAAGCATTTTCTTTTTCTTTTTTTCCAAACATTTCAACTGTTTTGTAATTTCATCCCTCATTCCTTACCTGGACATTTTTAACATCCCAATTTAGTTTCTTTCTTTTAGCTTTAGTTATACCATAATGCAATATTCAACAACGCTTCCTTAATAAATATAATAGACTTTTATTAGGAAAAAGATATTTTAGGTTCTTAAAATATAATTTATTTTACGGTACATTTTAGTTGCAATAATTTAATTTTTAAATTCTTTTTAAAAAAATAAGCATCAATCAATTTCGTTACATAAATTCAAAAAGCAAATGATGATTGGGAAGAAAGAAAAAAACAGAAAAGAAAAAGGCTTAATTCGATTATCGATCGATCTGAGTGTGATGGATGGATGGAAAATGAACTCTTCTACATCACATTCATATATCATTCATTTGTCATCTCTCGTAGTCTTTTTGTCAATCATTACTTTTTCAATATATTATATTATAATATTCATATGACATGATTTGCAACAGCTGCTACAGTCACATTATAAGTTTTAAATTGTGTGTAATATGAATATGTTTCAATTTTTCAGTCATTAATATCATTTATCTGGCTGCTTAGATTACCTTACAATTTGCAACCACCGAGCGAATCCATTGTCAAACTTAGCCTCCATTTTTCATTTATTTTATTTTATTTTATTTTACTTGCATAAGTTTTAAGTTACATGAAATGAAAACATTAATACTTATCTATTTATTTATTTATAATTTCATCAAAGAAGTGAAGTCACTCAATTACTTTCTATTTGTCTATTATTTTATATATATGATGAGTGATGATCTTGCTTAATAAAAATTAGAACCAAAGCTATGTTTCCAAAACATTATTTCCTTGATATAAAATGTTTTAACAATAAAATAAAATAATATTAGCAAAGGTTATATATGATATGATATGAATAACCCTTTTATATTCTATTCCAACTCATGAATTGTTGTCAATCCACATCTACCCAACTCTAGTTAAGGTATATATTGTATGACGATGATGATGATGATGATGATGAAACGTACTGTGTACAGTTACGAGCGAGCAAGCAAGCACGCGTGGCAATTGCAATTCATATTCTTCGTGATGACGACGGCTTTTGCTTTATTATGAAGCAGCAGCCGCAGCGCCTTCTGCCTTCTGCCTTCTGCCTTCTGCCTTCTGCCTTCTGCCTTCTGCTTGCTTCTGAAGTAGTAGCAGCAGCAGCGGCATTTGGCTGCTTTTCATAGAAAGAAGAACAAGAAACCGCGCGTGTGCGCGTGCCCCCTGTGAAATTCATGATTATTTTATTATTAATGTTAATCTTGTACATTAACGATAAATATAAATAAATGAAGTCACTTATTTACATCACATTATCCAAATGAATTAAATAATAAATTAAATTCTTATTAATCTCAATATAAAAAAAGCTTCTTTATTTTCTTTTTTCTACTAAACGACGTGTCAAGTAATTTTGTTTTGAATGCCTGGAATCTCGCTTGGCTGGCGGCTAGGTTTCAGAGAAATTCCGTTTATATTATATTTTTTTTATGTTATAATAATAATAATTTATCTTTGATTATTAGAAGTTTGATGAGGTAAGTAATGAGCAGTAAAAAACAAAAATTACTTTTCGACTGTTTTAAGTAGATTACTATGGTAACAAACTAACACTGGAGATTTTGTTTTTGATTGAATCTCGATTTCTTAACCGCCAATATTAATTAATATTTTATATTTTAATATTTGATTGAATACCAATTTCAATTTGAAAAGCAGAGGAAACAGAAAAATGAAGGAAAAACACAGAGTAAATAGCTAGCGAGTCACGTGGCTTTAAAGCCGAAGCGATCGTCGAGTCCGGTATAACTATAAATATTAATAATAATAATAATAAAATTAATAAGAATATTTGGCTCTGGCTCTGGCTCTGGCTCATCAATCATTGGCTGCCGATAAAATCCCTGACCTGTTTACATCCGCCTCTCCATTTTTCTTATTTTCTGCAAAAACAACCAAGGATTTTATTTATACCGAGCACAAGAATCAGAGTCAGAATCATCATGGTACGACTTACCAAGTCTGACAATCAATCTTTCTCCTTTAATGCTGCTGCAACTCCTCCTCCTCCTACGAGTTCAGCTGTTGTTGTTGTTGCTACAACGACTATTGATTCCACTGCATACAAATATCCTTCTTCCCAACACACTACTGCAACTGATTCCACCCACCATCATCAGGTCTTTTACTTCTTTTATTTCTTTAGCCACCAAATACATACATTCAGGATTCTCTTCTGTTTAGAGTTTTTAAATCTTCGGCATGCATGTGTTTTTTTTATTATGTCTGATAATATTTATCTTCTTCTTCTATATTTGCAGGTAAATTTATTAGAAAAGCTTCAGAATTTACCTCCTCTCGACTTGAAACTTAAAATATCGTCAACTTTGGTCCAACAATTGGAGAGTATATTGACACCACAAAACAACAACGCCGCTCGTCAAAGCTCGGATTTTGTTTCTCAGCAAATCACTGAGAAAATGAAGGCCTCTAACTTTCCTGCATCAGTGCTCAGAATTGGTTCATGGGAGGTAGTTTTGCATCATCATCATCATCATCATCATCATCATCATCTTCTTTTATCTTTTGAATGAAATAAATAATAAATACGTAATGAAGACGAAAACTAATTCGTTGGATTGAAAAATGGCAGAGAGTTTGTAAATATGAAGGAGATTTGGTGGCTAAGTGTTATTATGCCAAGAAAAAATTGGTGTGGGAATTTTTAGAGAGTTCATTGAAAAGGAAGGTTGAAATACAATGGGCTGATATCTTGGCTATCAGAGCAACTATCCATGAAAATGAGCCTGGAATTCTTGAACTCGAGGTATCCTCAACCTCCACTGCTTGCTTGTTTCGTTCATTCTGAAAATTAATTTCTTAAAAACCACGCAACCTCACTTACTGTTTTATTTGCAGTTGAACCAGCCTCCTTCGTTCTACCACGAGATTGATCCGCAACCAAGAAAACATACCAATTGGAGAGTGACTACAGATTTTACTCAAGGGCAAGCGCCCTTATGGAGGTTTACCTACACTTACTTTCTTTCGTTAGAAGCTTACTTACACTTACTTTTTGCAAGCTGCCATGGTGAAAACGGTAGACACGCTGCTCCTCCTTCTAGGGAAGCAGTGCTCTGCATCTCGGTTCGAGTCCGAGTGGTGGCATAGCACATTTTATGCCTAATAATTCCAACATTCCCTTTCTAATTTAGCTTCTTGGTGACATTTTTTCTGTCTTCAGGAGACACTATCTGAAATGTCCTCCAGGAGTTCTTGACAGACACTATGAGAAACTTCTACAATGTGATAACAGACTGTTTGAACTCAGTCACAAACCCTTTCCAAGTTTAGAATCTCCTTATTTCCAGACAAGTTTATATGGGATTCATGAATTTTCTCTTAACTTTAATCAACCAAGACCTCAAATCTACCGCAATTTGCATTACCCTCAACAATTTTTTCCAGCTCAAAATTATTTTCCTGCCCAACAAATTCAATCATATCAACCAACAATCCAACATTCGTTAGGCTTTAAAGATTCTGCTTCACCGAGTTCTGGTAATGCAATCTTTTTCCATTCCATTATATTCTAAACGGTTTCAGCAGTCGCAAAGCATACATTAAACTCATTATTTTTTTTTCTTTCTTTTCAATGTTTTTGTCATAACATAGTCATGGAATTTTCGCATATAGCTGACAATCAGAGGATGGAATTCTGGGGTGGTCAAGCAACAGAAAATAATTTTGGCGCTATAGAAAGCATTGCCAGAAATCAAGTGCAAGGACAGTTTGCAACTGCTTCAACACCTCCAACACTTGTTCCTTACCAAACCAACAATTATATTGGATCAGAAAACATGCAGCAGCAGCAGCAGCAGCATTCTCTTGATCCTCATCAAATGGTAATAGACAATCTCAAACAGACGTTGATGACTGACTCGGAAATTGAGTACCTGGATCAGGATGAAGAATACAGATTTGCAAGGATAGCTTCATTTGGTGCGTTGATCGATCAGTCCACGGAAGGAAATCTTGGTGGAAATCACCCAGAAAACTATGTGCACGATATGTGTAATTCTCTCGAGCATTCCAATGATACTGCACAGGGACAACTTTATCCCCAGCCTGTTTCCTGGATGACTCCTCATGTTACAGATGACAATGATCATCAGTCTGTTTCTTGGTTGCCGCATACTCCAAAGATTCCGATGAGCCAGTTTAGGAACAGTAGTAGCTCATTTTTTCCAACGACGGATGATTTTTCCACGCATAATAACAACAATGGAGTTAATAGATGGCCCTGATATAGAATACAATACAACTGAGGAGATAGAATTATAGGAGTTTTATCAGAGAAGAGTGTACATATCCTTATTATACAAATCAGCCCTTAGTTTGTATTTTAGTTTTTTCTTTTAGGCTTTAATTGATATTGAGGTGGTGTTACGCTTTGGCTGAAGTCACTTTATATCAAATATACTTATTTAAAAAAAAAAGTGATTCCCAACAAAAATTAACACTTTCACCTCAATCCCAAATGAAATCTCGGTCTCTACAGTAGAATTCTTAGTTTGTTGGAGTACAAATATAAAGACAGTTCCCAGAAAAGGTTTCTTTCTTCTTATGCTCATCTTCTCAAAAGTAATTCAGATTTTCAATGCCTTGCATTTAAAAGTATTTGATGATCTATACATTTTCTACCGATTTATTGATTTTATCTTATGCTAAAAATTAAAGCAGATTAATGAAATAAGTAAGCCATCGTTTCGCCAAACAGAATCGAAAATTAATGCAAAAAGGCAAAATACAGCACAAAATAAAAGCATATCTGTGCTTTAGTATTTTGCCGAATTTTGTTGTCAACCAAAGATCACAGCACATGATACATCACAGCACAATGGGTTTTGTGTCGAACGTTAAAATGGGTCAACAAATACGAAAATAAAATGATAAAGCATAAGGATGCTTTGAGTCAATTCGGGAACTAAACACAACACGGCTAAAAGAAATGGAAGTAAATAGACCTCTAAGCTTAAAAAAGCAACATAAAACGTTTGCTATTCACAACACAAACTAAACTAGATGAAATTCACAAGTTAATAATATAAACATAGAACAAGGTGGTTGTGTGGCACTAAACGTCAGAGTTTAGTGACCAATTTACATTTGTTCTAGACAAGTCCTAAAACTGCTGTCACCCTAAAAAGGAAAAACTTGATGAGACATGAAAATTTAGTCACTGGATCTTCAGATTTGCATTGATCACTTTAGTTGATATGGCCTCTTGTATCTTCAAATTTTGCAAATGTGATTTACTCAACAGTTTTCCTTTGCAGGGGGGGGATCAGCATATTTTTTCACAACTTCGTCAATCCCTACCTCGTCATGCATCTCACTTAAACTTCTTTTTCTTGATCTAGAATTTGATCCATCCTTTTCATTTTCATGTTCCTTCTCTTTCCCTTTACCTTTACCTTTTCCTTTTCCTTTTTCATTCTCAGTTTCTTTACCAGGTTGAGCCTCATCAGTTGGAAGAGGAAATAATGGAGGTTCCCTGCCACTTAACCTACAAAATACTCTTTCAACTGTTTCACTTATTTCCTTTCCCAGCCCATTATTGTCCAGAATCAACTCCCAAACTGATTTAGAGGCCTTCTCGAGCACAGGAGCCCTGCCCAATAAAGAAAGATCAAGAAGCATAGTTTCAGCATACATTGACTGATTTAATACATCTAAATCAAGAAAGTATAGAATATTGTATGTTGCAAAGTAAAAACAGTTCTAAAAATAATCATTGGCAACACAGGATCTTATACCTCATTAACTGTGATTGGCTAATATGAGGAGTAACAGCACACCATTTTGTATACTGCATCTAAAACCTCACACCCTCATGATATTTACAAGTTTGCCAAGAAGTATTTTGAGTTCGTAACAGAATTAAAAAACTGGGGTCTTTCCTACCTTCTAATTAGATGCAAAAACAGTTACAAATGGTAATACTTACTCAAGTTCCTGACGAAGTGCGTCAAACAGCTCTCTTTTGGTCTGTTTCTCTGCCCCAGGAGTGTTGAGAACTTTACTTTGTTCTGCCATTTTAATGGTTGTATTTTTCAGCTCCTCCTGCGAAAAAGAGAAAGTGTATGTATCAAGAACCAGGGCCACCCATTTCTATATGAATATCATACTGTTTTGACCCTCAACTTCTATAATCAGGTTATATGTTCTTGTAGTTCATATTCTCAGCAATGTTTTTTTCATTATCTCATAGGATTCAAAATTTACGGTAGCAGCCACACAGGAACTCCACTCCATTCCTTTTAAGAAAAAAATTAATAATAATCCCGAAATCCTTCAGCACTTGTACCGAGTTAGTCATGAACTCAAGAAATTGCAACATATCAAAATCATAATGTTGTCATTGCCATGGAATTAAATGTAGGAGTTCATCCCAAAATGCTAATATTGAGCCAAAAGGCATAATGTAGATGTCTTAAAACAACTGTGTATCAAGAAAAGAGCAAAGGAATGCCATATTTGAATGCCATATTTGAATATACGAATGTCATATATTGCAATCCATACAGACCAATAACTATTCAGCTTACACATTCGATTCAAGATATGGTCAATTTAAACCATAATCTCAATATCACAGGCTGACAAAACATGACTTCTACTAAATAACAACAATTCACTTTGAACTAAAACAACATTTCTCAACAAAAGCCTTCCTTTTTCTTCATTTTCCCTAATGTAGAATAGACTTCATGAGCAGGGTTGCATTTTTTGGCATAAGTAGCTGAAAAAAACAAAACTAAAAATATTTGCTATCCTATCTAACCCCATTACTCACAGAACTTCATGACACAAACAAAACCCTGTGTTATTAAATATGTATAGTCAGAAACCCCATGCAAGAATTAAATCCAGAATCGAAAAATCCACAGGAGAGAGAAAGAGAATTACGTTGGCTTTGAGCTGATTAATGATCTTCAACCTAATAGAATCAATAGTACCATCGTTCATTAGAGATTCTAAAACATCTTCTGGTGTAATCACTGAAGACGAACCCATTATCTTTTTAACCCAACTTTATGTTTCTTGTTTGAAACCTAACCTGCCCACGAAAAAGAATAAGAAAAAAAAAAAAACAAAGGAGCAATTCTTACCCTTCAAATCTCTGTTTCGAGACTGTGTGATGAACCCTTATGTTTGATTAAATAAAATAACTGAAAAATATATGAAATTTTAAACAATTTAATATCTGCGAAATCATCGTACCCTGTCTGTCTGTCTCTGTAACCGTGCAGTCTGATCTATTGATCCCAAAGAGAGAGAAGTTCTGATTCGTATATCGTTCGTAAGTCTTCTCAAGGGCCGGGCTCCATTTGATTCTTTCTCATGCCTGGCTGCGGACGAACGATGTCGTTTAATGACATTTATATACGATTCTTTCCGTTTCGAAGGATATAAAAGATGGTGTTCGAATCCACACTCTCCATAGTTGGCTCATTTCCTATGGACAGAAATTTTCACTCTCAATACATTTATGACGTATAATTATATATTATCACTAGATATTACATACAATATGTAATATTTTAAAAAAAAAGTGGTATTTTTTTTTCATATTTATTCTGCCCGTTTGCAAATTACTAAATCCACATCATTATTTTTTTTTTATCAAAATAGGTGACAAATGCAAAAACTGATCGTATTGAATTTGCAATATTATTTTAACTATAATCAATGAATAATATTATTTATTTCATATCACAAATAAATTTTTTAAGGATGAAAATCCATCCATCCTACATTCCGCTCAAATGTACAAATGTCCACAACCTTCGGCTTTAGCAGTAGTCAGCACACCGAATCTGCCATCAAATAAACAAAAATAAATAAAGAAGGAATGTATGGTGCTGGTGTTTGGGAAGGGTTTTCAACAATCTTTAGCAACAAGTTCTTATTGTCCATCTTCATCTTTATCCAAGGAAGCTGATAAATAGCTCAAGATGAAGCCATCTAGATCCCCCTCGAGCACAGAATCAGGATCAGAAACTTCATAGTTTGTTCTAAGATCCTTCACCATCCGGTAAGGCTGAATTAAACGAAAACCAACAAGTTAACACTGTCAACAGAAAGCTGAGAAATTAAGGTGATCTGTTTAGAAATTGTGTATGCATACATGGAGCACGTAAGTACGTATCTGGTTTCCCCAGCTTATTTCAGTTAGAGATTGTGTATGTTGCGCGTTCATCTGAGCTTGGCGAGCCATCTCAAGCTGGTCTAATCGAGACTGAAGCACAGCCATTGCGGAAGCCTTGTTTTGATGTTGTGATCTGTAATTAGAACACAAAATGGTATACGGTCAAGAAAAAGGTTAAAACTCCTCAATTGTTGATTATTAGAAACAAAATGCAAACCTTTCATTCTGGCAAGTGGCAGTGACTCCCGTCGGAATATGAACTATTCTCACAGCACTCTCGGTTGTGTTGACATGCTGGCCCCCAGCTCCCCCAGCACGGAAACGTTCAATACGGAGATCTGACTCGTTTATTTGTACACGGGTAGATCCATCACCCAACATTGGAATTACAGCAACAGCAGCAAATGAAGTATGTCGACGCTTACTACTGTCAAAGGGTGAAATACGTACCAACCTGTGCGCTCCTACTTCTGCTTTGGCATAACCAAACGCATACTCGCCGTCTACTTTGATAGTTGCTCGCTGCAAAAACAAATCCGTCCATTGCCCTTTAGCACCTTGAATAAACTTTGCCAACCATTGAAATGACGTGTTATTGAACTTCTTCGGCAATGGGTGAGTAATTTACACAATAGTATGTTTTTACGAAATTAGAAAGTGGAAGATGGTAAGTAAGAAGGTGAACCTTGATTCCTGCAATCTCGCCGGGCATTTCATCCATCAAGGTTACTACATATCCACGCCGCTGAGCCCATGATTTATACATTTGCATAACCATTGATGCCCAATCCATGCTCTCCGTACCTCCGGCTCCAGCTTGGACCTATATTATTCATCAACTAAAAAATGGAGATGAAAGAAGAAAAGTACTACTAAACTTACAGCGCAATTGCATATTCTTTAGACTCTCTAATTATGGACTGAAGAACATGCAAAGTCACCTTAGAAGAAAATTGCTGATGCAACAAAGAGAAGTACAATAATATATGAAAATAACCTCAATATAACAAGAACATGGATCCTGCTCTCCAGATAAGAGAGCTTCAAGTTCTCTCTCTTTTGAATTTCTTCTCATACTAAGCAAAGCTTGCAATGATTCCTGCAGAGGAAAGAAGTAAGACGTTAATTGGTAAGATCATTCTTAACAGTGAATGCAATTCACGGCATCGTTCTCAAAGCAATATTTACCAACACAGCTCATCTTCGTTAAATCTCATTCAATTCTTTTGAATATGATTGATCTGACAGCCATTTCTGTTACTATTTAAGGCAATTTTCCAAACTAGAATTATTCACTAATTTTATCTCAACGTATCACCCACTACAGTGTTTCAACTCAGCAAAATCATTTGCTTTGCATGCTAAGTTAAATTTATGCACAGTTTTCAGACAACACCATATATCAAAATCTAGAACAATCAGACAATAAATATCAACAAGTTGTTAAATTGTATTAGATACCAGATAATAGTCAGCAAATAGAACGAATACATGCCTAGAATAGGAAGTGAGAGCCCACCGATTCCAGATCAGTGTCATTCTCTTCCCGGGCAAGCTTTATCATGTCGATATGTTCAAGCAGTTCTTGTTCAAATGCTTTCACTTCTTTTACTTTACCCATAAGTGAACCATGCTCACGACTTATCTTCCCAGCATGTACAGGATCATCCCAAAGGTCAGGCTTATTGAGTTCAGCCGATAATAGATTCAACCTCACCTTCAATTTCTTCCACTGCAATCACAAACAACATAATTGAGCTTGACATCACACAAGAGCATGTTGTATTAATGCCAAAACTAGAACTTGACTTGGCCATATATGATATACAAATGACATCTAGATATGAAAATTACACCAACTTGAATATAACACAAAAGTATAAATAAACTTCAACCTGAACTGAGAAATTGCTACAAGGCAATTATAAAATCACAACCTAAAACCAAACTGCTTAAACTCCATAAAACTACAGTCATTGCCACAGGATGTACCAACACAAAATTAGAACTTCATCAATTGTAAATAACCACATAAACAAATGTTCTAATTAAATCAATAAAAACACAACTTACATTAAGCTCAAAATACTTTTAAAACAGAGTATCAAACTCAATTCCGATAAACAAAAATTTTTAGTCTGAATATGAAGATCGGCATACCTGTAAGCGCCTCTTGATCACTTGAATGGATTGAGCAATAGCAGCAGCATGACTCTTCCAGTCACTCTCACTTTCATCAAGAATTGCCCAGTTATTAGCCACAATTCCATCAACTGTAAGACCATCAGAAGTAGAAGGTTCGACAGCAGCCCATGTACCAAAAAGCCCACACCCTCTTGGAAAAACCACCACTTCATTTGATCCAGATGGACTTCTCACGCTCAAAACGGAAAATCCAGAGGCCAAAATCATATCTTTCAAATTCCTATGCATCCTTCTAGACAGAGTACTATAAGAACTAGATGGGTTTTTCATGTTATTGAGCAAAAATGTAGAGAACCCGGAATGAAACACCGTGTGATTTTGACTGGAATAGATCAAATTGTTAGGTTGTGATGAGTTCAGTGTTGCAGACTTATTGCTAGGGTTCTGAAAGAGGAATGAAGAGCTATTACGTGACCTTTTGAGTATAAAAGATGACATTTTTTATGGTAACGACCGGAAAAAAAAAAGTAGTTTTTTTTTTCTGGTCTATGTGTAGGGTTTTCGGAAGGGTTTAACCGAAAATCGGGCTTTGGTTTTCAACAAGGTTTATTGCATCGAAACTCAAGCAGAGACATTGTTGCTGTGTTCACCAAACGACAGCGTTTTTATGTGTATAATATTTATATTAGCGCATTATACGATGATAAACTGTTCCGTAACTGACGCAAATGCCCCTGCTTTCATCATTCCATCCCATCGTTTATGCTCCCAAATTCCCCAGAACTCTCTTCCCTATTACCAGTATGTCAATCCCAACAGAATCCCCTTCCCCAAATGCCCCTCAAACCCAACAAAATTACCCCGCACCAGTGTCTCCTCCTTTACCAGCCATATCAAAACAGATAGAGCTGACAAGAGCAATGTCTGCGTCTGCAAAATCAAGCCTTTTTAAGTTGTTGAGAAGTGATGTGTTGTATGAAGATGATTGGCTCATTGCTGTTAACAAGCCTCAAGGAGTATACTGCGAGAGTGTTCTGGCTTCAGTTCCTTGTCTTCTTGCTGGTGACTCGGCCGAATCAGATTCGGGCCAGCCCGTTGAAGGTCTGTTTCACAAGTTTTCTGTAATTTTGTTTCATGCAAACAGGAAAATTTTGTTTTTGGATCTTATTTACTGAAAAAAATTCACACTTATTGGAACCCCTTAAAGTTTATAACTAAATTCAAGCTTAGATAGCTTAATTGAGTTTTATGGATTGCATTTCTGAAAAAGTTCAATTTGGTTTTCCGAGAATTCTCTTTGTAAGAGTTCTGTTAATGATAAAACTTGCAACTAGATTATGTGAGTTGCTTGGATGTTCTGTGTTTGGAATGTAGTTCAGACTTTCAATTAGTTTATGTTGAGTTTTTTCTTAAAGCATCTTGTGATAGATTATTTTTGAGTTTTGCATGCTGCTTAATGGATATAATCGGATATTAGAAGTTGTATACCAGTTAAGTCCTATGATGGATTAAAATACTAATATGAGTTCCATCTTTTATAGGAGTTCAATCTCATTCTTTAGTTATGGTCCAAAAAAAAAAATCTCGTTCTTTAGTTCAATATTGAATTGTGTCAAAAGCTTCAAATTTCAGGGACGAATCTGAATCTTCCGGAGCTTCATCTTGCTAATCGTCTTGATCGTGACACAAGTGGTGTAATGGTGATTACCAAATCTCACAAAGTAGCTTCTAAGCTTGTGAAGGCATTCACTGATCGCGATGTCTGTAAAACCTACGTTGCTCTCTGCATCGGTCCAGCTCCAAAATGGGAAAGAATCACCATTAAATCAGGTCATGGTAGGTCAAAATTTGGAGCTTGGCGTGTGTATGCTGCATCAGATGTGGGTCGGGCTCTACCAGGTGGGTCTGTAGTTAGGGACATGGTTACATCCTTCGAAGTTTTGTCAGTAAATGGGAACGGTGGCTTCAAAGAACCCTCAAGATTTCAAAAGAATGAAGATAATATTATAATAGTGAAAAACAAAGCTGCAATAGATGTTGATGCAAAGAAGGATGAGATTTTGGTAAGAGCATCTCCTTGGAGTGGAAGAACACATCAACTCCGCTTGCATTGCCAGTACCTTGGAATTTCAATTAGAGGGGATGTGAAATATGAAGGTGTGTACGAGTGGAATGGGAGGATATATGAAGGCCATGAACTTCATGCAGAGAGCTTGTCCTTCAAGCATCCTGTTACTGGTCGTCCTGTTATGTTCCAAGCACCTTTGCCTTCATGGGCAACTCAGGCACTGCAGTTGTCTTCAAATTAAACGCCCTTTGCTGTACATTCTGAAATATTCATGCTTTAGAAGATTTCTACTCGATGTGCTGAGGTCTAGAAGGGGGGAAAAAGCACTTCTTTGAACCATTTTTGGTGCCTTATGAGCGCCAAACTGCCAATAGGAAAAAAGTTTAAAGGTATCAAAGGACTTAAGTATCTAATGTAGCCATGATTTCATACTATCCTAATCGACATCGTTCATTAATGTTTCTAGCTGAAATACAAGATCGAATGAAAGCCGTTGGATTCTTGATTTTTCTGTAACAAATTAATTTTGTGGTCCATGATGTTGTCAGAAAAAGTCAAGAAAAGTTTCGTTTTCTGTTGTTAATCATCCCTTTTGATTAATGAGATATTAGTGTTTAGTTTTGAGTAGTTCATAGATTTGGAAATTCCTTGTCTCAATCACCATGGCCAAGAAAATGATGGGAGTGTTTAATCCTTTACTTGGCAGATGGCTGTGGTTTATGGCGTCATTGAAGAAAGTGATGAAAAAACAACAAGAAAAGGTGTAATCTAGGTAAGTTAAAAAGAATTACATTGATTACGCAATATAAAGTAACTCGTCAGAAATTACAGCTTGGTGGATTCTTGTATCGGCCCCTGGTTCTAAGAATAAACCAATGAAGTTTCCACGGAACGATAAGCATCGAGCATTTTCTGTCAACCATGAGCTATTCCTGATTTTCGAAAGGACATCTGTATATAACTAGAATGCTCTTGAATGTTTCAAGATAAGGGAAAGGTACTTCATGTACCCATGAAGTTAAGAGCCCTTGGAAGCGGTTCTTCTGGGAAGTAAAATACTTGGAACCTGTCTTGTCATCATAGTTTTCTTTTCCAATTGCATTCTTTAATTAATAAAAAAGAAATAAGAAGATGATAAATATTAATAATCGAAATTTATATAGTGGAATTGGAAAGTCAATCCATTAGGTGCAGCAGTTGGAACGCACATAAAGCAAACGATATCTGGATTGCGTGTAGAAGAGAAAGAATGCCGCGGCATACGTATCATACCTGTGTTTATATTAATAAGATTACTTCGAAAAATAGCAACAATTTTGAGAAAGATTCATGCAAAACTTTGTCACACAAATCACAATAACCCGAGGTTCTGCAAACTTTGTGATTGAGTTATAAAAAACAAATAATAGAAAAATCAGCCTCATCTCCCTATTTTTGTTTTCAAAGATACATATAAGCAAAAGTCACAACTCCCAACTTGGCCTTAATTAATGATAAACATGTGTATGTGCTCATCAAATCATGCTTTTAAATATTGATTACATATCGTGCAAGACTAGCACAGAAAGTGCAAACTTGGAGCTGAAGTTATAGAAAAGTATCCTTACAAAAATCAAAGTTTCTATTCTCCTGAATTCTTCAAACCTCTATATTTTTCTTATTTCCAAGACACCAAAAGAAAAAAAGTCCGTCAAATTAAGTATTATTAATTTGTCATTCTCTAAATTTACCGATGGCTGAGTTGGACAATTCTGTGCAGAAACTGACAAACTAGATACCAGAAGTTGATATCAATAAGAGCACATTGGATTGGGACACTGAAAAAACTCATTCCTACTAGTCAAACCAACTGGTTGTGTAGAATCTGGTGTGTCCAATCCGTCATTCAAAACAACCAGTTTATATAGATTCCAATGGCCATGCAAAGCCTCTGAATTATCTTTTTGGATAATGTCTTTCTGGGATCTTCAGCTTTTATATGTATCGCAAAATCCAGCACTGGTTTTTAATTGCTATATTTGCCAGGAAAGTTTTCAGTGATCAATTGTGAGTTTTGTTTGTTGTAATGGCTTTATTGAGTGAAGGGCTTACGCAAGTTGTGATTCCTGTATCTGCTTTGATTGGAATTGGTTTCGCTTTGATTCAATGGCTATTAGTCTCAAAGGTTAAGGTCTCAAATGATTCTAGTAGCAATGGCTACGCTGAAAGGTTGATTGAAGAAGAAGAGGCAGAGGAAGGTGTTGATAATCTTGAGGTTTCCATCAAGTGTGCTGAAATTCAAAATGCCATTTCTGTTGGTAAGCTCTCTCTTTCATTTTTGATGCTTGTGTTTCAACTTCTTCCGTTATTTTTTTCTTATATGTCTATCGAGATGATTTGTTTTAGTCCAATTATGTTATTTTATTGTGGATGATGAGCATTATTTTGTCATCTGGAAAAATTATGAAAGCGTACTTCTAGTTTATAGTATATTATTATTTATTCCTTACGTTCTTGTCTTTTATTCCTGTTGGTTTACGATCTTGCATATATTCTTAAATCAAAAGAACTTACACATTCTTTACTCATTTGCAATTGATCTGGATCTTTAAACGTATGAAACCCATTTGCTAGCCCCAAACTCAAAAGCAAAAGAACTAAAACCCGATCTTCAATCAATCTGCAATATGATGGTTTTCACCCCCAGTTTTTCCATTTCTGATTTGCATGCTAGTAGCAGCCGTATGAATATGGTAATCATCTTTGTCCAGTGGTCATCTTTCATCAAGGTTCATGTATTTTCAATATTCATTATACAAGTACTTCTCTGATGAATTTACCAAAAGTTTTTTTTTTAGAGTGAAAATATATACAATTTCTGATAATTTTAACTCATTTATTTTCAATCTTCTTATGTTTCAGGGGCAACCTCATTCCTGTTTACCCAGTACAAGTATCTCAGTGTGTTCATGGGCATATTCAGCGCCATCATCTTCCTCTTTCTCGGCTCAGTTAAGGGATTCAGCACAAAAAGCGAACCTTGCACATACAACACAGGAAATATGTGTAAACCAGCTCTGGCCAATGCAATCTTTAGCACTATTGCTTTCTTGCTTGGTGCCCTTACATCAACTCTCTCAGGCTTTCTTGGCATGAAGATTGCAACTTTTGCAAATGCCAGAACAACTCTAGAGGCAAGGAAAGGTGTAGGCAAGGCGTTTATTGCTGCTTTCCGCTCTGGTGCAGTGATGGGTTTCCTCCTTGCCGCCAATGGCCTCCTGGTTTTGTATGTCTCCATCAATTTGTTCAAACTCTATTATGGTGATGACTGGGAGGGGCTGTATGAATCCATCACTGGTTATGGTCTTGGAGGTTCCTCAATGGCACTCTTTGGAAGAGTTGGGGGAGGTATATACACCAAAGCAGCTGATGTTGGTGCTGATCTTGTAGGAAAAGTTGAAAGAAATATCCCCGAAGATGATCCACGAAACCCAGCTGTAATTTCCTAAAGCCTTGCTAGTCTGATTAGTTATTGGCATTGCACTATGTTCTGTAATTTGATGTCTTTAACGGACATTGCTTGAATTTATTGTCACTTGCGATAGAGTTGACATTGGCAAATAGTTTAGAGGTTCCTCAATTTACTTGTGGCTTACGCTCTAGCTATACCATCAATATTGATCGCACTGATGTTACTGTATTTATTGCAGGTTATTGCGGACAATGTGGGTGACAATGTAGGGGATATTGCAGGGATGGGTTCCGATTTATTCGGATCATATGCAGAATCATCCTGTGCAGCACTCTTTGTTGCATCAATATCATCATTTGGTATTAGCCATGACTATGCAGCCATGTCTTATCCCTTGATCATAAGCTCAATGGGAATTGTTGTTTGCTTGATTACAGCACTTTTTGCAACTGACCTGTTTGAGATTCAGAGTGTAAGCGAAATTGAACCATCCTTGAAGAGGCAACTTCTTATCTCAACTATTTTGATGACTGCTGGCATTGCCATGGTCACCTTCTTCGCTTTACCATCAGAATTCACACTATTCAATTTTGGATCTGAGAAGACTGTAAAAAACTGGTATGAATTCTTCCCAGACTTGTTTATTTTGTTTTCTATGCTCTCATGTTATTGATTAAATTATATGCAAATTGCAGGCACCTTTTCTTCTGTGTTGCTACGGGCCTGTGGGCAGGACTTGTTATCGGATACACTACAGAGTATTACACTAGCAATGCTTACAGGTAGAGTTAATTATACTCGTCCTCATCATATTAATCAAGTAGGCACTTCGTTAGATTCTGATGCATATAACATGTAGGAATTCTCCAGTCCTGTGCAGGATGTGGCAGATGCTTGCAGGACTGGTGCTGCAACAAATGTAATTTTCGGTTTAGCTCTAGGATACAAATCGGTCATCATTCCAATATTTGCGATTGCCATTGCAATTTATGTCAGCTTCAGCCTGGCTGCCATGTATGGAATTGCTGTTGCTGCTTTGGGAATGCTCAGCACCATTGCCACGGGTCTAGCAATTGATGCTTATGGACCCATAAGTGACAATGCTGGTGGTATTGCAGAAATGGCAGGAATGAGCCACAAGATTCGTGAAAGAACAGATGCTTTAGATGCTGCTGGAAACACCACAGCTGCAATTGGCAAGGTATGCCAGTCTTTCATTTCAGTTCATCTGTTATCTCCCGTTAACAACTCCAATTTATACTTTTTAACAAATTGCATCTTTTTCCTCTCAGGGTTTTGCAATTGGATCAGCAGCTCTAGTATCTCTTGCACTATTTGGTGCCTTCGTTAGCCGAGCAGGCATACAGACGGTGGATGTATTGACACCAAAAGTCTTCATTGGACTAATTGTGGGCGCCATGCTTCCATACTGGTTCTCAGCTATGACAATGAAGAGTGTAGGAAGTGCAGCACTTAAAATGGTAGAAGAAGTTCGCCGACAATTCAACACAATTCCAGGACTGATGGAAGGAAGAGCAAAACCAGACTATGCAACTTGCGTAAAGATTTCTACGGATGCTTCGCTCAGAGAAATGATCCCACCTGGTGCATTGGTTATGCTTACACCACTCATTGCTGGAACCTTATTTGGAGTTGAAACTCTTGCTGGGGTTCTTGCTGGCTCTCTTGTTTCCGGTGTCCAGGTTTGCACATTTCACTGATATACACTTGTCAGGACTTCTGGTTCATCTTTAAGAGTATTCAATGGCTCTTTTTTTTTTTTTTTTCCTTTTAAATTATTCTCAGGTTGCCATATCAGCTTCTAACACAGGAGGGGCATGGGATAATGCCAAGAAATACATAGAGGTAAAAAGTTTTACAATTCTTGTCAGATAATTAAGACAGATATTACAGGAGACTCCTGACCCATGGTCTTTGAAAGGAGTAAAAATCTTGCCGTTTGGAAACTTTTGACGAGGTCTATCTTGTGTATGTTATTCACGATCAAATTTCACAGGCTGGTGGTTCAGAACATGCAAAATCACTAGGTCCAAAAGGTTCAGATGCACACAAAGCAGCAGTGATAGGAGACACAGTAGGAGATCCTCTTAAGGACACTTCAGGCCCTTCACTCAACATCCTGATCAAGCTCATGGCTGTGGAGTCTCTGGTTTTTGCTCCATTTTTTGCAACTCACGGCGGGTTGCTCTTCAAATTGCTCTGAATCAAATCGTTTTAGTTTTAGTCAGGAGTGAAGCGGGCGTCTAAAGAAGAAGGTGAAGTAACTGTGATGCAGAATTAAGTATCAGTTTCTATGATGTAAATTAGTACAAAAAATGAGATCAGTTTGCTGTTGCGTTTGCCAAATTTTACTTGCTAATGAATAAGTTGTTACATATGCTTCCATGTGTAGAAGAACTTTTTCGTGCTTACCCCAATAAGAAGCTTTTTATGAATTTTCATTGTGTTTAGAGGTTGAAATTCTCCGCAAATTGTAACTTTATTCTTGATTCTAACAAAGTAAGCGAGAACGAAAAAGAAAAAAGAAAAAAAGGAGTGATTTTCACTCTAAGGCTAAGCCTTCAGAAACACGAGATTGAGGAGTGTGAGTGGAGTGAGTGCCTGTGCCTGCCGGCCCTACTAAACCAATAATTGAATTTAATGGAAATATAGAATTTTTTTTCAATATTTCAATAATTCTACATCCAAGTGAAATACTATGATATGCTTATTTTACTTGCCTTTTAATCTAACTCCTCTTTTTCATCCATCAGGGCAATTACATTATACGTATTTAAAATAATTATTAATTATTAATATATACTCTCTCTCTTTTTCTTTTTGTTTTAATTTCTCTAATTACTTTTTAAGACTATTAACATATTTCAATCAAAACTACAAATAGTCTTTTAACAATGTCCAGATTAATGATTACAATTTAGCTTAAATCTTGCGTTATTTGCTTCTTGAGAGGTACATTTTCATCACTAAATTTTTTTTCAGATACAGAAAACTCAACTCCAAGACTTTCTCTCCTTCATTTGACTTTAATATTTATATTATTTATCACCTACTAATCAATTTAATTAACATTTATATAAAAAAATAATTTTAATTATTTTTAGATAAAAAGTGAAACAACTTATATTTTATCTCTTAGTATAACAATCTAATCATCTTCTAATAGAAATAGATCCCTCTAGATAAACTCTTTCAAATTAATATATATATAAATAAAATAAAAATAAACATTTAAAACCATAAAAATGGAAAATTATTTAATTTTATGGTGCACGGGACGGCAAACTTTCTTTGTTTCCATCCGCCCAGTTGTATCGCGACACGTGGCAGTACAATTCGTACCCTCCACAATTCGTGTATTCACCAATCCCTCCCCGCCATGTCACACCAATGACACCCATTCTCGACATGTCGAATTCCTATTCGCCCACGCCATAAAACTCAATCCACGTCAGCCCGCCACCCCACAGTGAAGTCCGATTTCGAAAGTCCACTATATATACACGGTCGTCTTCGCACTTCACACTTCGGAGTTCTTCTTTTCCTCGCACAAGAAATGGCGAAGTTAAACCCTAATCTTCTCTATCTGACTCTTCTCCTTTTCTCAATCGCGGTCGCTTCCGCTCACGTTTTCTTTGAAGAACGCTTTGACGGTACTTTTTTACTCCGCTCTCTAATTTTTAGCTAAACTGCCGTCTTTTTCATCGTCATTTTCGAGATGTCTAGATCGGTTCAGGTTTTAACGGAATCTGGTGTGATTGTATGGATTCAGAACGGCGCGTTGTTTAATTGAAGTTTATTTGATTAGATCTATGATAATTGAAGTGGAAATGAAAAGTGGATGATTATATCATGGTCTTGTTATGTTGATCTGTTTACGATTCTTGATTTGAACGATATTTTATCAGTTTTTAAAATGTTAGTATTTGATAGGACGAAGTTTATGCTTTTAAGAACTCACATTGAAGTTGATTTTATTTTGAAGATGGATGGGAGAGCCGGTGGGTTAAATCCGATTGGAAGAAAGACGAGAACATGGCTGGAGAGTGGAACTACACTGCCGGGAAATGGAACGGGGACCCCAACGACAAAGGTGGAATATTTTTAGCTTGAACCTGCGTTTCAATTACCTCGTATATGAATTGATCTGGTTGTGTTAAAGTTAATTTCTGGTGCAATGTTGCATGCATTGATAGGTATTCAAACGAGTGAAGACTACAGGTTCTATGCTATTTCAGCTGAGTTCCCTGAATTTAGCAACAAGGACAAGACACTCGTGTTCCAGTTCAACGTAAAGCACGAACAGAAACTTGACTGTGGTGGCGGCTACATGAAATTGCTTAGCGGTGACGTTGATCAGAAGAAATTTGGCGGTGATACTCCTTACAGGTTAAAACAGCTAGCAACTCTCCTCTCTTCAGTTTATTTATGAAGGAATAGTCTGTATGCTGATCTGGGTTTATTTGGTTGATTGCAGTATTATGTTTGGACCAGATATCTGTGGTTATAGCACGAAGAAAGTCCATGCTATTCTTAACTACAATAACACAAACCATTTGATCAAGAAAGAAGTTCCATGTGAGACTGACCAGCTCACTCATGTCTATACATTCATCCTTCGTCCTGATGCTACTTACACCATCCTTATTGACAATGTGGAGAAACAATCTGGCAGCTTGTACTCTGACTGGGATCTTCTTCCTCCAAAGAAGATTAAGGATCCTGAGGCCAAGAAAGTAAGCACTCTACTTGACCTACCTTACAGTTTTGCTTTATAATACTTTGTTGGTCTTGTTTATTTTAGAACTTGGAATTGTTTTACATGATGGCAGCCTGAAGATTGGGATGACAAAGAATATATTCCTGATCCTGAAGACAAGAAACCTGAGGTATAACAATCCTCCGATACTTTTAAATTAGAGTTTTTAAGTTTTTGTAAGCATGTATACAGAGGCTCACCATTTTTTGCTTTATGATAGGGCTATGATGACATTCCAAAGGAGATCCCTGATCCTGATGCCAAGAAGGTAGTGATTGAGTTTCAAATGTTTTAAAGTATGTTATGTTTAATGTTGGAAGAGTTTGTTCTGATTAAGGTGGTCGTATGTTGCAGCCCGATGATTGGGATGATGAGGAAGATGGTGAATGGACTGCCCCAACTATTCCTAACCCTGAGTACAAGGGCCCATGGAAGCCAAAGGTTAGTGGAATTCAGGATTAATTGAGGGTGCAAATTTTGTTAGCAATTATACTTAGTAACCTCGATTTTTCCTGTGCAGAAAATTAAGAACCCCAACTACCAGGGAAAGTGGAAGGCACCAATGATTGACAATCCAGGTTATCTTCATTTTACTATTGCATGCATGTGCTTCAATTGCCGATTTAACAATATCGCCTCATAAGATGGTAGCTAATGCCTGGTGTTGAATGTTTTATAGAGTTCAAGGATGATCCAGAGCTTTATGTGTACCCGAACTTGAAGTATGTTGGCATTGAGTTGTGGCAGGTAATTACTTCTGTTGTTTTCTTATTCTCTCTGTCATTGTTACCATATACCCTCTCAATTTCTGACAAGTGAGATGAATAACGTGTCAGGTGAAATCTGGTACCATGTTTGACAATGTCTTGGTTTGTGATGATCCTGAGTATGCCAAGAAGGTGGCCGAAGAGACATGGGCAAAACATAAGGATGTATGTGTGCTTTTTCACCCATCAATAACTTTTTTTCATATTATAAATATATTGTATGCGTATTTGATTGAGACCTATGGTTGGTTTGTACAGGCTGAGAAGGCTTCTTTTGATGAGGCTGAAAAGAAGAGAGAGGAGGAGGTACTCTTTTGCTTTAATAATCTGTTGCATACTTTTATGTTTTGGGATTGGGTTTTGAGGATGAGATTGGCCATAAAAACCCATATCCTTCAATGATAGATTTTGCAAGTCTTGTCCTTAGATTGATTTTTATTCTGTTTTTGTTTGTTCTTCCTTAATTTTTGTTACATCTGGCTTCTAACTTTCTGAAATGTATGTGGTGTCCAGGATACAAAGGATGAGGTAGATTCTGATGTAAGTCTAGAAACTGTATATTCTGATGTTATGCAATGATGAAATGACCATTTTTATGCATAGTAATTAATCTGTTAAACCTGTTTCAGGTTGAGGATAATGATGATGATGGTGAGGACGATGATGATGCTAAAGAAAAGGATGACAGAGAAGACGACAGTGCTGATGCCAAGGAGAAGGATGTACATGTAGGCAGATCCTTAGCCCGTCATCTATAATGTTGTTCCAAAATATACATTAGTACAATGTAATTGATCTATTTGTATTGTTTTGTGGTTTTGGCAGGATGAGCTGTAGAGGAGCACTGCTGCAATGGATTAGAGAAAAAGAAAGCTTTGTGACAGCTCCAAAAAATTTGCGTTTTTCATCATCCTTTTTTTTTATTAAATTCTCCCAGCCGTAGGATTTTATCTTTTTATTAGGAAAAGTGAAGAGTAGAAAGCTGCATTGTAAAAGTAATGTGGCTGATTGCTTAAAAACTCTCTGAGCGTTTTTTAGAACAAACGAAGAGGAAATTTGTGTCGTGGCTTTTATTGTTCACAATTTATGAAATAGTTGTTTGAACCATTTGGTGGAGCTCATTGTTGTGTTTGCTATTTATTTGATTCATTCTTCTGTTTTGCCCCGTGTACGCATCTTCAAAAGTAAGAGTTACCAAAACCAACCATCTTTGAGTAAACATAGGTTTGCTTTTGAACTACTTGGAAGAAAAGGAACAAAAAAATAAACGGAGACAACCCCAGAAAAAAATGAATTAAAGAACCTCATCGTCTATGGAATTTAACTTTAAACAATTGCTTCTTGTAATCCAATTCAATAATATTAATTTCTCTTATCAAACAAACGTTTCTTGTCGACGATGATGGATGGATCGGATGGCATCCAACAAGTCCTCCTTTTGCAATGGTTTGGTTAAATGAAAATCCATTCCAGCATCAGTAATTCTACTTGCTTCCTCAGACATTGCATGGGCTGTCAATGCAATTATTGGAATATACACATCATATTCTTTTTCTTCCTTCCTTATCAGTCTAGTTGCTTCGAACCCATTCATTACAGGCATCTGTCAACCAACCCCGCAACAACGTCAATTAGTAATTAGTAACGACCTCATCTGTTATACAAGTATTCTACGGACAGTAAATAATCATCATATCACAGTGTACCTTTCGGATATTTCAATATGTGCCTTACTACTTAAGGACCCATTTGATATATAGGGAAAAATTATCTTTTTTTTTTAAAATGTAAAAACTCGGGGGCCCACACATTATTACCACCAAATAGAAATAGAAATGCTTTCAAGAGATAAAGCAGAATTACCTCACAATCCATCATAATGTAATCATAAGGTAGATCAGCTTTGGAATGTCCGTCCTTCCTTTGATCACTTAAAATCTTGCAGATTCGATCAAATGCCTCTTTCCCATTTGAGCAGACTTCAAAATTTGCTCCAAGTTTCCTCAGATGTGCAGTAGTCAACTTGTTCAATATTGGATTATCATCAACCACTAGAAATTTCTTACCATTCAGCTCTTTCTCACTGCTTTTTGCATCACTTTGCTGCAGTGAGGTGGTGAAATGAGATGAAGAAGCTCCGGCCTCTGGTTCCAAGCACCTCAACTTGTTCGAAGTATTGGGGTCTAACCAATGCTGGAGTTCTTGAGATGCTGACGTCCCGATCATTAACTTTGGGAAGTTCCGTTGAGATGCACCCTTGCACTCAGGCAATAGCTTCAACACTTCAATCAATCGTGAACCATGGAATGGTTTGTTTATCACATGATCACATAGAGGAACTAGCCGGTACTCTCCATGCTCTTTTGAATCACCATTGCATATGATCGGATTGTCTAACCACACTACCTTGCATAACAAGTTAGGCTTGTCTCTCTTGAAGTTGGCAAGGATTTTGATCAATTCTGACGCAGAACCAGCACTGGCATCAATCAGTACCAGTGTGAAGCTTGATAAACTTTTGGAGTTGGTCTTTCTACAAACATTGTCGTTTTCATCTTTAATGCCTAGAGCTGTGACATCAAGAGGTCCTGTATCAGAATTGCTTGATGCAGACATGGTCAAGTAATCGACTAAACTTGATTCAGATTTTTCCGCATAACTTGTACCGCAAGGATCCATCTTCTGCTTTAGTTTTCTGAGCTCTTGATGAAGAATTTTCTCTTGCTTTATGATTGTAACCTTAATGTTTAAGTAGTTCTCTATATACCTCTTCAGGACTCTTCTGCGTTCCTCACCAGCTATGAAGAGTATAATATGAGATCCTTCTGTTTTCGCTGCAGGGCTCCAAAAAGATGCAAAATGTTGATGAAATCCAGTTTGAGGCCAATCATTATCTCTTCTGGAATCTTCTTCATCTGCATTGGGAGGCTGATGTTCACACACGGTAAGAAGAACGTGGAACCTGAAGCAAGTTCCTCTTTGTCCAGGCTCTTTCTCAGCAATTGTGATCTCTCCTTTCATTAGATGTACCTGGAGCACAATATCATACAAGTATTAGTAGAATTCTGTTGGCATTGGGAAATATCTGAACTATTTTTTGCTTGCCTCGAGGGAATTTAATCTCCAAGAAGTGAATCACTTACAATGGATTGAACAATACCAAGTCCCAAACCAATGCCTTCTTGACCAAGAGCAGTTTCCTTGACTTGAACAAATTCTTCAAAAATGGAGTTTTGCTTGTCTTTGGGAATTCCCTTGCCTGTATCATCCACCTCAAATTCAAACTCCATTAAATTGGGATTTTGTTCAATTGAATGAAGGGCATCTAGATCGTCAAAACGTTCCTTATTCTTGAAAATTAACTTTGATAAACACTTCAAGATAACATTATGATTAGAAGCAATGATGTCTTGTTTGAAACTCTTCTTTTTGACAGCTGCACGAACTGAGATATGACCTTCTGATGTAAATTTGATGGAATTGCTAAGTAAGTTGCATAAAATCTGTTTGAGTTTTACTCGATCACCTCGTACAATGCATGTTCCTAGAATAGATCCATCGCATGGATCAAGCACAACATCTACTGCTTTCTTTATACCCACGTGATAGTACATATCAGCTACTTCCTCAAGTAGTTGAGCCAAGTTGAATTCTTCTTCCACAAGTTCCATTCTTCCAGCTTCAATTTTGCTCATCTCCAGGACCGAATTCAATATGCCTGAACCATTTTACACAGACAAAACCAATTATTCCACAATTTATTGGATAACAGAGGAAAAGGAACAAGTTATAGAAAAAACTGACCTAGTAGGTCTTTTGCAGAAGTTCTTATGAGTCCCAAATTTTCCGCTAACCGAGTTTGAGGAGTGGCATTTTCTTGACAATGCTCTACTAAACCTGTAATGGCTGCCAAGGAAGCGCGCACATCATGGCTTGCTTTTGCAAGGGCAAACGTTTTGTTCATACTCTTGCGTTCTGCTTGTTCAGTAGCATTCATTTGCTTTATGAGCGCAGCACATAAGAACATTTCTCTATTTGCAGCTTTTGCAATTAAGATTATGAAGATGCCTAGAGAGATTACTATAGCTACAAACATAAGCACAAGAAGCACAAGCGAAAGCTTGTTGTTTCTGCTCACAAGACTTATCAATCCATTTCTATGATAAGCCAATAAATATACCTGGAAAAACAAAAATCACACCTTTGTTAGTTCTGTAAACTTCTAAATGGTACCATAAATCTGAACATCGGTTTGAATTAAGGACAAGGACATACTGATGGAACTCCGGCAATGTTAAGAGTGGAGCAATAGAATTTGTACTTGGTTCCCATGATTTTCACATGAAAAGAAGTTGGATTTTTATCATCCGCGATACACGAATGGTTATAAAAAATATGACCTTCAGGATCACCGTTCGGCACCAACTTTTGCAGTAAAACAGTAGTGTTATATATCACCAATTTGATGTTCCGAAGTCTTCTTTCCATAATCACTTGCCCATCAGCTGTGGCCAAGTGAAAATCACCTCCATGAAAATCTAATGCGGTGAAATGATTGACGACTACTTTTGCAGGGAAACCAAGTGATATAACACCCCTTCCATCCATAGCAACAGTGTGAAGAAATAAGCTAGTTTGTTCCTTGTCGCATCCTGGACCAAATGAAGAATATCCGTTTGTACTATTTAATACCTTTCGAAACCAGCTAGAATTTACGGAAACCGTAGGTGTGGAAGCAATTGCTTCACCATACAAAAGTCCCGTGTCACGATTCACGGGCTGAGTATACCAATGTGAAGAGAATGAAGTGTTGGAATACACTGCTAGAGTTTGATCCCCATCATTGTAATATGAGAATAGTAATTCATCCAATCCCATATAAGAAACTTGTGACAAATGCGGAATTGTTGAAAGTGCTAGAAACAATGTAGGTGCAACCTGAAACGAGTCAAAAACATTTTTCTCATTTTGCTAATTGTATGCAATGCATCCATGTATCAGATAAAATTTCACTCATAAGCTCGTTCAAACCTTAGCTTCAATAGTATCAAATCTTAGTTCTGTTGCATTCAGAGATGAACTAAGAGATCTTGCTAAATTTATAGCAGATGAATTCAAAGGAAGAAGCATTTTTGCAGTTGTATCGATCTCTGAAAATGAATTGTTTTGAACTCCATTTAATTCTTGCTTGATGTGATGAGCGGTTTTAATGGTCATTAACCACAGTTTTAAGGTTGCAAAACCACAAAATCCCTGCCATTTCCATACCGTGAAGTTGTTCAGAAAACAATTAACAGCAAAAAAAAAAATTGATATTATTAGCAGAAAGCATTGAAGTTTATAAAAGACAATAATTACTAGAAAGATGAGAAAACAAAGAGGCCTCAGAACAATTTTTGGGCAGAGTCTCTTGGGATCAAATTTCAACTTCATGGCTAGTTCCTCTGCTTAGCAACAGTATCTGCATTTGTTGTCAACACCAATTCTATTTATTTGCAATATCTTTTCCATTTGAAATGAAAACTAAGAAAAACAAGAACAGTTTTTTCTCGTCACTTCACCTCTCTCCGAAGCAATACTTTCTGTCTTATGCAATGAGTGAAATCAAGTACTAGGAGAAAACAGATGAAAATGGAAAGCTGTAAAAAGAAACAAGTACTAGGAGAAAGAATGAATGGCAAGGGAAAGCAAAGAGAGCTGAAGAGAGAATACACAACAGTGGTGGTAAAACAAAAGAAACAATAATGAGAGAAAGTGAATGCATAAAGGTTGGGCTACACTTTACATTTTGAAGTCAAAAGAGAGAAAACAGGAACTAAAAATCTTTTTAAATCTTTTCCTAAACAGAATCATTATCAGCAGTCTTTACTATAAATGGTCAATTTCCAAAAAACCAAAAAAATGAAAGTAAGTGTATATTCATTTGTTTACTTATTTTATATATAAGGAATACAGATATTTTTCACTGGACTAAAATGAAAAGATTTGAGAGTGTGGTAAAATTTGTGTACTGAAAGGCATGGAATTGGAATTATTTACTATATAATTAATGGAAAGATTTGGCAGATTAATTTATTACTTGGTATATGAAATAGATGTATGTATATTTATAGTAAAATCTTTGTTTCCTTCTTATTCCTCCTCTATATTTATTTACAGGATATTTATGATTTCTTAACTTTTGAATAATTGATAATATAGTATATATTGAAAGTAAAGGATATATGTATATATACATAGAGACAACGTAAAATGTAAATCATAACATTGATGTACAAAGTGTCACAGCACATGGATTTGTACACACACACACACACACACATATATATATACATAATACTTGGTAGGAACATTAACAGTTGGATTTGGGCTTCTTGACAATCAAAACGGGACACTTGACATTCTGTGCACAGTAATTGCTTACACTTCCCAGGAATGCTCTGCAAAAAGATAACAATATTATTATTATTATCAATCAAAAAGTAAAGATTCATGAATAGTAATTACCTCTTGAACCAACCATATCCATGGCTACCCATAACTAAGACGTCGACACCCAGCTTCTCTACCATATCGCAGATCACGTCTCTTGGATCACCGCACTCTACTCTCCCCTCCACCTCCACTTCAACACCCTAACATAACAATTTTAATTAATATATCTAATATCCAGAACTAGGACTCAGTCATCACGAACTAACTCACTAACTCAAGATGATGATGATCATCATCACCATCCCCCCACCTCGTTAATCATATGATGATCTCTACAGATCCTCTTGGCCTTGTCCATCACGCGATCAGCCACGTCACTACCGTACTTCTCCATCGTCGATAATATATCAGAAGAAAACAAATACCCTGCATAGACATGCAGATAAAATAGATAGCTCGTATATAGCCAGATGATGAACATCAACATCAACAAATGACTAATTAATTAAATTAATATCAAACCCACCAGTGCCGTCCAAAGCCGTTTGTACAGCTCGTGGTGGCTTGGCATAGAGAAGGACGAGGATGGTGTTCTTTGAAGAAATAACGTTCTTCAGACACCACCTCAAAGCGTACAGGCTCTCCTCCCCTTCATCAACCGCTACTAGGATCTTCCGAACTTTTTCATCCCCTGCCATTTCCGAATTATATAATTTCCACAACCACACTTGTTGTCTACCCTCCTCCTCTCCTGCTACTGGTACCCGCAGCAACCAGTGTGTATATATATATATATATATATATATGTGTGGTTTGGCTAATGGCTAAGGCTAGGCTGTGTCAAGAATAGAAAACCCATGGGCGCTTTTGGTTTTGGTTTTGCTTTTTGCTTTTTGGTTTTGGAGAAAAGCACATACATACATACACGGACACAGACAGTGTTAGTGTTACAGTTACGGTGGGCCGTTTCCGGTTTTAATACATCTTTCTTGCCGTATCATATTACATTATATTATATGTCCAAAATGGATAAGAATGTGTTCTTATTATGTATATAAAAACAGAGAGAATCCGAATTTGTTTTCTCTAAATTATTAAAATCTGAAGAGTAATTAACCATTAATTAAACAAATACATATATACCTTGAGTGTCCCCTCTCATTGTGCTAAGTGTATGGACTCGAATAAAGTTTAGTTAACTACATTTAATTAAGAGTAGAGTATCATCGATCTTGGATTAATCAATATTTATTTTTATCTTAATTAATAAATTAATCATCGATAGGCGATAATGATGAATCTAATTTAGACTTGCAAGTTTGAACTTCATATAAGAAAGGCTCACGTGTACCCTACTGCTATTGAAATTCTATTTTTCAATCTAGAAGACAAACTTTTTTAAGGAAAAAATTACTAATAAAAACGAAAATTAATAATAATAATATTTTAACATCTGAATTTTTATCATAAAAGATATTAATTTAATATAAGTGGCCTTTAATGACTAAAAGCCTGCTAAGCCCCCACCCAACCTAACAAATTGGACTAGCATCTAAGCGAATGGGCCTTAACCCTATCCGGTCCAATATGGCCCGCTATTGCCATACCGTGCACAAATACGACACGTGCCAGCTAGTAAAAAAAATTACAAAAGAAAATAAATAGAGGATTCCCAATCGTTGACATCTGCATCAACGGTCCAAACCCACCCACGAGTTCCCAACTACCCCCGACCCTCAAATCTGATTGGTCCAGCCACGCAATTCAGAATTCAGCCAGTCGACACCTCTGGTCTCTCTCTCTCTCTCTTTCATCTTTCATTTTTCGTTAGGTTTTGCTGATATCACACGCTTATTCTCTCTAAATCATCCAAAGATTCGAAATTTTTTGTCCATTTTTCTAATTTTTTTATTGTTCTTTAATCAATAAGACGTAATAGAGAAAACCCATGTTTTTGTTTGATTGGTTTTATGGGATTCTCGCGTCTCTCGGGCTGTGGCAGAAAGAGGCCAAGATCTTGTTTCTTGGCCTAGATAATGCTGGTAAAACGACGCTGCTTCATATGTTGAAGGACGAGGTAATATAATATATATATATATATATATATATATATATATATTAACGGTTACTTTTTTTTTAATGCAAATAATAATAAACTTGTTTTGGTTGGTTCTGTGATGAATCAGAGATTAGTTCAACATCAACCGACACAATATCCGACATCCGAAGAGTTAAGTATTGGGAAAATCAAGTTTAAGGCTTTTGATTTAGGAGGTCATCAGATTGCTCGTAGAGTTTGGAAAGATTATTATGCCAAGGTAAAAATCTCGTAATGTTGTGGAATTGTTGATATTGGGTTAGAATTTGAGAGAATATTAGAAAAATCAAAATTTGTGGTGATTCTTATTTGTTGTGGTAGATAAGGTGCCCGAATCTATTGGCGAATTTCTCTTGTTAGAAGGATGAACTCGGTTCTTGAAATGAGAGATTAAAGTTTTTTTTTTTAATATAAATGGATTTGATATAAAGTTTGGATTTTAGGAATTCTATGTGGTACCAAGTTAATTTTTTTGTTTTTTATATTTATTACAGTTAATTGATGGAGAGAACATATTGAAAATGAGTAATACCATGCTGTTTCTAATAGCACTGTGAAGCGATATATACATAGCTCTAATGAAAAATGGGTGTTTTTGGGACAGTTGTTTGGGGATTGAGAGGTTGCTTTGCAAGTATAATGCTAAAGATTTCTCTTGGATCTTTATTTGAATTGTTGAGGGGAGTAAATTCTTGGATTTTGCTCCCTCCATAATCCCTGATAGTTTTTTCTATTTTTTTGTGATTATTCTGATTCATGGGAAGTAAAGAATGAATGAAAATGGGAGTGCGCTGATGGTACCTTTTTGTCCCTTAAAAGATGTTCTCATAGTACCTCCACCATACATATACTGTCTCCTTACCACTTTATTGTCGTAATGTTCATTCATTGATTTTCAATACAACTGTATTTCCAATAAAGAATTTCTTGGTTGTTATCAGTACATAAATGCATTCTTCCCTACTAGTGATCCTGTTTTTGGGAAACTTGCATGCTTATCGTATTTGGTTAAGAATCATCTGAATATATGTACATTCTTTCTGGGCGGCAGGTTGATGCAGTTGTGTACCTGGTGGATGCTTATGACAAGGAGAGGTTTGCCGAGTCCAAAAGGGAGCTCGATGCTCTTCTCTCCGATGAAGCCTTGGCCAATGTTCCATTCCTTATTTTAGGCAACAAGATTGATATCCCCTATGCAGCATCAGAAGATGAGTTGCGATATCACCTTGGACTGACCAACTTCACCACTGGCAAGGGTAAGGTCAACCTGGGTGACTCAAATGTTCGTCCTCTTGAGGTATTCATGTGTAGCATTGTGCGCAAAATGGGTTACGGAGATGGATTCAAGTGGCTCTCTCAGTACATCAACTAGTGGCTAAAAAGTAGAGAAGTTAGAATTTGCTTGGTTCTTTCTCTATATGTATGTTAGGCACTGAATTGATGAGGTGGATACATTTTATTTTTGAAACAGGAGAATGCTTGTTTTCTCCCTTCCCTCTCACCTCTCTATGGAATGAAACACATGCGCTGCTCCCTTTGTGCTGTGACGAGACATGAAAAATTAATGATTGGACTTTAGAATGATTAATGATTTGTTCTCAAACTACTTTGATCTTTTGACGATTTGTATATCGCCATGGTCTCAAAACAATCAACTGGCAGACTGCATTTTTGGAAGTTCTGTAATTTGGTCATTTCAATGGTTTGCTCTGATGAATGAGTGGGTTAATAACATTAACCTTATAGCAGCATAACCAAATCTGTATGACAAGAATAAAAATGCTTGATTTATCGTACTGCCTGAAATTTATGGCTATTTGCAAGAATGCTATGAAAAGATATCCCCATTTGGAGTTGCTCTGTCAGCTGCTTGAGCTTGTTAGGGTGATGAGCATGTAACTCTGATGAAAATGAGGAAAAAGTCTGCAATTGCTAAAGTATCATGCATGCATGATCATAGAAGACGGAATTTATGAATATCTGGAGCGATTAGGAGCTTCATCACTTTTCGATTGTTCCGACAGACAATAAGGCAAATGCAAAAATTCCCAAGCAAGCAAAACTTGGTGATTTGCATGCCGAATTCACTCTACTTCTCAGTCCATTTCTCTCCAACCATTCTTTTCTAACACATACATCAAATTATTAAACCACCTTAATTTTCTGTGATTTAAATAGTTTTCCAGTGTAAACATGTGTTCTTTCTGAATTCTTATCTCTCCCTTAATTCATCATACTTCACCATTAATAAGCTCCTATAAATTATGGCATTCTCATCTGATTTTCCACATCGAAAGTTATTCATCTTCTGTTTGATCTCCATTTCATAGCCGTATCTTGCTGCTGCAACTTAGGCCATGCATTCTCAGTTACCTTGTAAACTATATATCCAATTTTTCTCTATATTCGCTTCTCAATTATTGTTCATCGCCACGGGCGCTTCATGTTTGGATATGGAACAATTATGTGTTTGCCGTATTTCAATGTATGGAGGTACATTCAGGGTGAACAAGCCTAATTAATGGACAGAAGGGGGCTTGGTTTCATTGGTTTTTATAACTTGGCAACACTTTTTTCTCGATCTTGTAAATTTGCTTCCAACTAGGACAAGTAACAGTGGCACTTGCACATCTAAGCAATGTTGCTGTTGCAGAAATTCTCTCATTTGCACAATATGTATATATATAAAAATGAAAATACGCAGAGAGTAAAAGAAAATAAAAATCAAAATTCAGTTTACTTAGATTAAGCCATTCTCCATTAATCGACAATTGGCCCCCTCTTCAACAGTCAGAGTCACATACTAATCCTTCACCAGTGTCCTCCGCTGCCTGCTGGCTTCACACCATCATCTTCTTCTTGCATTTGCTTTGGTTCCATATTCACACACCTGTATGCAATTCTTAGCAGTTTAACGTTGAATTGTAGTCATTTTTTAGTGCTGAATTGCTATCAAACTTAAACAAATTAACTTGAATAATCAAATCACCTTCTTTTTCATGCAAAATCTTGAGTAATTAATTGACAAATGATTGACTGATTGATTGATATGTAGAGAACTGCATTATGTGCCAACAAAGAGCCAGCCAAAAAATCACGTTTTCTCCCTACTGGTCAAAACTATACAGCGGTAAATAAGTAAACAAATCCCAGCCGTCGAAGTCTCCATCAATGGTCCATACTTACCCACTCTTTCCCAACTACCGCCAACTCTCAATTCTGATTGGCCCAACCACGCAATTGCAAACCCATCCAGTCAACACTCGCCACCTCATTGCCAGTACCGTACAAGTGCACGCATATAAATAATTCTCTCTCTCCCCTTCACGTTTCGGTGGGTTTTGCTGATACCACACTCTTTGTTTTAAGAAATCTCTCTAAATCATCCGAAAGATTCGATATTTCTTGACCAATTTCCTAAATTTTTGATTGATTTTTAATTAATAATACGTAATAGAGAAAACCCATGTTTTTGTTTGATTGGTTTTATGGGATTCTTGCGTCTCTCGGGCTGTGGCAGAAGGAGGCCAAGATCTTGTTTCTTGGCCTCGATAATGCCGGTAAAACGACACTGCTTCACATGTTGAAAGACGAGGTATATCTTTTTTCTTCTTCTTTGTCGACATTCTTTTTTATTTTTATTAATTGACTGGAATGTAAACAATATTTTTTTTCTTTTTGGTTGGTTTTGTGATGAATCAGAGATTAGTTCAACATCAGCCGACACAGCATCCGACATCCGAGGAGTTAAGTATTGGGAAAATCAAGTTTAAGGCTTTTGATTTAGGAGGTCATCAGATTGCTCGTAGAGTTTGGAAAGATTATTATGCGAAGGTAAAAAACTCATTTCTTTTCTCAATGTTATCGAGCTTTTGATATTGGGTAAGAATTTGAGATAATCTTAGAGAATATCAGAAAGTCAAAATTTTTGTTGACTGCAATTGGTAGATGGGGTGGTAGAATCTATTAAGTAATTGAGGAATTTCTGTTGTTAGAAACATGAAAAGTAGTTCTTGAATTAAAAATTTAAAGATTTGTTTTTGATATGTTTCTGTAATTGATATATTTTTGTATTTTGGGAATCGCATCGATTACCAAGATTAGTTCTTTTCAGATTTATTCCATGTCATGGATGGAGAAAACATGTTGAAAAGAATAATTGTTTTTTCACATGATTATCAAATACAGTTTCTGATAGCACTACAGAGCTATATATACATAGTTCTAATTCAAAATGAGGGGTTTCAGAGACAAGTTTTGGAGAACAGAAATCTTAGATATCTATCTACGATATTTATTTGAATTGTGAGTGGGTTGCAATCTTGGATTTTGGCCACCTCCATAGTCCCAGAAAATGTTTTATGTAATTATTCTGATTCATAGGAAGCAAAGAATGAATAAAAATGGGATTTTGCTGATGGTACCTTTTTGTCCTTCTAATAGTACCTCACCATGCATGTATTGTCTCATTTATATAGATTGTAACAATAATGAGGAAGAAGCATACGGCAATGTTCATTTTTAGATTTTCTATGTGACTGTAGTTTGAAGCTTGAATTTCTTTGGTTGCGATCTCTACCTTAATACATGCTTCTGGACCAGTAATCATCCTGGGTTAGGAGAACTTGCATGCTTATCTTATTTGGTTAAGAATCATCTGAACATTCTTTCTGGGCCGGCAGGTTGATGCAGTTGTGTACCTGGTAGATGCATATGACAAGGAGAGGTTTGCCGAGTCCAAAAGGGAGCTGGATGCTCTTCTCTCCGATGAATCCTTGGCAAATGTTCCATTCCTTATTTTAGGCAACAAGATTGATATCCCCTATGCAGCATCAGAAGATGAGTTGCGATATCACCTTGGACTGACCAGTTTCACCACTGGCAAGGGCAAGGTGAATCTGGGAGACTCAAATGTTCGTCCCCTTGAGGTATTCATGTGTAGCATTGTCCGCAAAATGGGTTACGGAGATGGATTCAAGTGGCTTTCTCAGTACATCAAGTAGTAGCTGTGAGAGTAGAAAGTTAGAATTTGCTTGGTTCTTTCTCTAGATGTATGTTGTTACACACTGAATTGATGAGACGGACACATTTTGTCTTTGAATTGGAGAATGCTTGCTCTCTCCCTTGTTTCCCTCTTATGGAATGAAAAACATGGGCCGCTCCCTCTTTGCTGTGACGAGATTTTAAAATGATTGATGATTTGTGCTCCCACTAGTTGATCTTTGTGATTTATATATCATTATAAGGAGGCCGTAAAATAAACATGATGGAAAAATGAAAATGCCTGGTTCATAGTAATACTGCCAAATTTTTATGGCTATATGCTAGAAACTTTGCAACTATCCATCAACAAGATATTCCCTTGCTTTATCAACTGCATTAGATTACCGAGGAATTAAGTCTGCAACTGCGAAAGCATCATCATAATAAGGAAATGGTGATGCAAAACAAATGGAGTGAACAGTGAATCAAGCGTATAAAATTCTGTATTAAAGATGATTATTGCGTTAGGGGATGTAGCTCAGATGGTAGAGCGCTCGCTTAGCATGCGAGAGGTACGGGGATCGATACCCCGCATCTCCAAATTGGTAGAACTAATTTATTTTAATTAATTTTATATTCTGTCAACTTTTTGCTTGGTGGAGGGAATTTGCTGAAAAGTTTCAAAACACGAACAAGTTGGTGACCGACTTGCATACCAAAAACTTAACTTCACTCTCCTCCTCCCTGATCTATTTATTAATTTCCAACCATTCTTTCTAAACTTATATCAAACTATCAACCAACCTTTAAAATTAATAATAATTCTTTATTCTATACATGTTTAACTTGATCAACTCTTCATTTTGTGTAAATATCACTCTTAGTTCATATATTTCTCTTCTCTTCATTAACAATCAGTTTTCTTATTTTTGCATTATCAATGTTTCCAAAGCAAAAGTTGTTCATCTTCTCTTTGATCTTCATACTCATATCTTGCTGCTGCTGCTGCTCAGGTCATTGCATTTGTTAGTTACATTTCAATTTACATATAATATTCAAATTCTTCTCTTTATTCACTTGTCTAAATTAATTCAATGAAACAGGATATGCAGGCCGACAACCCGGCAGACACGTTAGCAAGAGCCTTGTTCTGTTTCAACAACAGATTTGTGAGTTTATATAACTATATATTAACCGCTTTAATTTGCTTCAAATAGTTTTTGTCTCATGAGTTCAAACTCAGGTTTACAGTGGCTGTGAAGAGAAATATAGATTGAATGAGAGTGGAAACCTAAATGTGCCTCTGCAATCGACTGACTTATTCTGCAATGGACCTTGCTTAGCGGAAACACGATTTGTACTAAACTGTGTTGAAAAAGTGTTGTCAGACTTCATTTTCTTAAACAAGGCAACAGTTAGAGACATAAGAAGTGTTCTCAATTCTGGTTGCAGCTACACCAGCCAAAGAGGTAATATAAATAGTATACTAGATCAAGTTGCATATTTCAACTTAACTAATTTCCAGGCCAGTTGCAGAAATATTTAGGTGTTTGCTGTGTTGTTGCAGGTGATTTCAACGTGTGGAGGTACGTTCAGGGTGAAACAAGCCTTATTAGTGGACAGAAAGTGCTTGACGTCAATGGCTTTTATAACTTGGCAATACTTTCTGTTTCTTGTTTCTTGATCTTGTAACTTAATTTGCACCTAATTAAAACGTACAGATTGAATGAGAGTTGTACCCATCAAGTGTTGTTTTACCAAAACTGCTAGCAGCAGAAATTATGTCATTTGTGTTTATTTTTGTCTAAGCTTGGCTTTGCAGCTAGCCATTGCTTTTTGTTTAATATTTTTCTTATGACCATATACATGCACTAGTCAAAGAATCCTCCAAAAACTAGGTTTAGGTGACCTCTGATGAAGACATGATTCTAGCTCTATTAATAATTAACATATATAATAAGCATATAGATTTATTACTTGAGGGGCTTTATTAAAACATCATATCAAACCATCCTTCCTTCATTGACAACAAAACGACGACCGGCACGTAGAAACCAAATACAACTAAAACACAAACAATTCTTCATTGACAACAACTATTTGTTGCCAAATTTGGCGCATCCCAACAGTAGTCACCGTCACAGAATCCTTTTGTGTCCTCAGCTGCTGGCTTCTCAACATCCTTCTTCTTCTTCTTTCTGCGGTTTGATATCATGTATTCACACCTAGATCTTGATGAACAGATAAATTCATTATTCTTGGTGAGATCTGCTTGCTTCACCTCTTCTTCCTCATTTCTTTGCCACAATTAACAATACATGCAAATGCACCGCACTGCATGAAACTGAGGTGAAGCAGTTTCTTCCTGCTTAAAAATATTCACCACAGACGCCGGTGAAGGTACTGCGTCGGGCTTCAGGTTTTCTTCTTTTTTCGGTGTCGAGTGAGTAGAACTTGACGTATTATAGCTTCTCAAACAACAGCTCCTCCTTTCCATATTTTGCCTCTTAATTATTTCTGTTGATGTTGTTATCAGAACAAGGGCATTAAGCAATAGTATTTATAGAAGGATTTGACGCTCTTTGTATTCTTACTCATTTAAAGCATGCGCATATGCACATCCACATGCAACGCTCTAGTAGTAATTCATTATTTTTATCTTCCAATTAATTAATTAATTAATTTAATTCCATGGATACTGGCGCTCCCTCCAAAATCTAGATATATATGTGTACCAAGGATTTTAACCATTTTTTATAATGATTACTGATTGGGAGTCGATCAGATTTATATTATTATGGCCAGCCCACGTACGGCTTTGGTGGGAGGCGAGACATTAAACCGCTCTACAGCTAGAGATCACTGACTGATCGATCATATATAGTTTTCTTAATTAGAAAATTAATTAATTGTAATTAATTAGTTCCTGAAATGAAGAATAGTTGAATACCCTCCATGCATACCACACATACATATATATTGTATTTCATTTCCTCTCTATTTCTCCCAATTATCCAACTATTGTCACTATATATACTAAGGTTTTCAAAAGTGTTTTTATATCATTAAGCACAACCCAATAATACAATACAGGTAGAGTTTTAATTGTCAAAGTGCTCAAATTTCAAACTTGGAGTTCTCATATACCAGTAAAATGTTTACGGGTTTAAAAGAAACCTACAGTTAATTTCCATTAAAAAATTATTTCTCAAGGATATATGTTTAGGTATTATCATTTACATATATATGATCATTTGGTATTTCTCTGAACACGTATACAAGCCATAGTTAACAAGGAAAGAGGAAAACAAAGTGAAATAATGTAAATACATCATCATTTGAAATAACTTATATTTATTCTGGTAGAAAGCTTCTAGTACAAACCCATGGTTCACATAAGTTCCACTTGCTCCAGTAGCAACATTAACCTTCAGAGGTTCTTCTTTCGTAGCCTCCGCCTTGGCTGGGCTGAGAGTAGATTGCTTCCTGCTGCCTCTTGATTAGCTTATTCTTTCTTGGTAATAATAGCAGGTTTTGAATCTTCTTTCTTCTCTGGTGTTGTCCTGAACAGCAACCCATTCTCTCCATATTTCAACTCTTTCTCAGCACTTCCGCAGAGCGACTTAGAAACCAGGATAGACAATGCTGTATGAATTTTATGATCAACTGTATGTATGTGCATTGATTTGTCCCTTCTTCATCGAACCTGCAGAAATTCTGGCGTGTCTGGGGAATGAAATCAGCATGTAATCAGAAGTTAAAATATAGACACATAATTATCCAATCGCCGTGCTTTGCCCTGGTGATTTCTTAACACTCTTTTCCCTCATTAACACTCTTAACTTCTCAGCATCATCCCACCTCCCCTGTTCTGCATAAATATTAGACAATAATACATAATTACCAGAATTCCATGGTTCAAGATTAATAAGCTCTTTAACAGCATGCTCAGCAAGTTCTACGTCACCATGAGTACGACAAGAACTTAGCAAAGCACCCCATAAAGCGGCATTTGGCCTTATACTCATGCTTCGTATCAAGTCATAAGCCTCTCTAACACATCCACTACGTCCAAGAACATCAACCATACATCCATAATGCTCAAGATTTGGCTCTATAGAGTGCATCCGTGTCATTGTAGCAAACAGCTCCCGCGCTCTTTCCACCAACCCACCATGGGCACAACATGTTAGAACACCTACAAAAGTCACTTCATTGGGGCTCACACCTTTGGTCATCATCTGCTCAAACAATTCAACTCCAAGCTCACCCCTTCCACTAAAAGCCAGTCCAAATATCATGGCATTCCAAGAAATTATATTTTTTCTAGGCATTTTATTAAAAACATTTCTACCAGTGTCTAAAATTCCACATTTGCAATAAAAATCCACCAATGCATTTCCAACAGAAACAAACTCTGGATAAAGTCCACTTGATTCAGCATAAGAATGAATCCATTGCCCAACATCAACAGCTCCTAAACGAGCACAAATAGGCAACATAGTGACCACAGTGGCCTCATCTAATTCAAATCCCTGATCACACATTTCATGAAATAGTCCCAAAGCTTCATTATGCCTCCCTCTCTGCGCTAAGCAATGAATCATTGAGTTCCAAGAAACAACACTTCTCTCCCTCATTTCCCTAAAAAGAGACAAGCCCGTATCAACGTCTCCTTTCTTACAAAACCCGCGAATCAACAAATTCCACGTTATCACATCTCTATGACGCATTTCATCAAACACCTTCATAACATCCTCCATGTCGCCGCAAGTCGCGTACAATTCAACAATCCCGATTCTTATTGCGCCAAAACCATGAAACCCACTTCTAACAATCTCTCCATGAACACATCGACCAATCTTAACATTATAAATACTCGCACACGCCTTCAGCAATGGCGAAAATGTGTATTCATCGGGCGAAATACCACAATTTTTCATTAAAGAAAACAAGTTTAGAGATTCTTGACGTGGCACATTAAGGGAATACGCTTTGATCATGGAATTGAAGAGCAGAATATTGGGGTTTTGTGTCTGATCAAAGATTCGAGCTGCGTATTCCATTTTTTGAAGGGTACTGCAAACGGAGACGAAATGAGACAGGATTTGATTGGATTGGTGAAGGTTGTGCCGGAGGAAATGAGCGTGGATTTGCGTGAGATGCGATCGAGTTTTGTGGCCATGAAGAAGACTCAGGATCTTGCGCTCGATTTCTATAGAAAATCTGCTCATTTTTTTTTTAATTTCTGATTTTCGTCGTTGCGCAAACGAAGTTACACTGCTGTACAGAAACTGAAGGAACAGATAGGGAAAATAAATAAGATTAAAATGTTGGCGGATAAATTATTATTTTTGGGTCATTAACAAATATTAACCATTAATCTAAACACCGTACGGTATGAAAAGAAATTTACCACATCGTTTAGGCACCCAAAAAAATGAGGATTTAAGTTAGAAGAAATGTACAAATAGGGAAGAGCACTCTTTCAAAGATATGAACTGTTACAATTTTGCAAAAGGCCAGAAATCCTAGATTTTCATCCATTACATAGCACAGGTTCTCGTTCAAAATACTATTACATGCAAGTGCAATATGTTCACTTTTTAGACGAATGAAAGCTGCCGAATCCCATCATCACCGCAATGTCAGGATCAGTTTCGGTTTCCTCTTCTATTGCTGCCTTCTCTTTCTGAACCCAGAAAGATAATAACAATTAAATCATAGTTTGATTAGGAAAACGAAATTGCAATACTATATATCTACAAAGGGAAAATCGGAAAGTATAATACACATGAAAACATAACACTCAATCTTCAATCCTCGAATGACTGCCGTGTTTAGTAGTAATGACTCATCTTATGGTGTAC